>OX155908.1:16334029-16453786 GCA_944588485.1 Phosphuga atrata | reverse complement strand
ATTTAAACTATGTCTACATAGTGAAACTAGATAGTTAACACGTTGATCCCGGCAGTTTATCATCAGCGGAAGGGAACAGCGCTCGATGCATCCCGATAAATCCCCGAATTCGCGATTCGCATAAAAAATTCGCAATCGAAATCCCATCTAAACACCATAAACAACAATCTGCATACTAAAAACGAACGATCGTATTAGCCAAAGCCGAGCAAAGCGCCGTTTAACACGACCCGAAAAAACGAGCATCGAAGGCGGCTTAGCACGGCCGCCTGCGATATCTTCATGGGCCGGGCGTGCGTCGGCGGCGATAACACTTCTTTTACTGCCAGTGGCGTGCTAATCTGATTTGCCACCTTTTTTTGCGACTTCCTGCCGCGGCTCTTCCCGCAGGATAAAAGATTTTTTGCCATCTGGGTCGGCCCTGGTAAACGCCTGGGGGTATATCGCACCAGGCGGATTATAAACATTCAGATTGCATTCGTCTAGACAGACAACACTAGACAGACAAGACTAGACAGACAAGACCAGGCGGACAAGTCTAGACAAGACTAGACGTACTAAGTCTAGACAAGTCTAGACAAACAGACTAGACAGACAAGACTAGACAGCCAAGACTAGACACACAGGATTAGACAGACAAGACTAGACAGACAAGACTAGACAGACAAGACTAGACAGACAAGACTAGACAGACAAGACTAGACAGACAAGACTAGACAGACAAGACTAGACAGACAAGACTAGACAGACAAGACTAGACAGATAAGACTAGACAGACAAGAATTGACAGACAAGACTAGACAGACAAGAATAGACAGACAAGACTAGACAGACGAGACTAGACTGACAAGACTAGACAGACAAGACTAGACAGACACGACTAGATAGACAAGACTAGACAGACAAGACTAGACAGACAAGACTAGACAGACAAGACTAGACAGACAAGACTAGACAGACAAGACTAGACAGACAAGACTAGACAGACAAGACGAGACAGACACGACTAGATAGACAAGACTAGACAGACAAGACTAGACAGACAAGACTAGACAGACAAGACTAGACAGACAAGACTAGACAGACAAGACTAGACAGACAAGACTAGACAGACAAGACTAGACAGACAAGACTAGACAGACAAGACTAGACAGACAAGACTAGACAGACAAGACTAGACAGACAAGACTAGACAGACAAGACTAGACAGACAAGACTAGACAGACAAGACTAGACAGACAAGACTAGACAGACAAGACTAGACAGACAAGACTAGACAGACAAGACTAGACAGACAAGACTAGACAGACAAGACTAGACAGACAAGACTAGACAGACAAGACTAGACAGACAAGACTAGACAGACAAGACTAGACAGACAAGACTAGACAGACAAGACTAGACAGACAAGACTAGACAGACAAGACTAGACAGACAAGACTAGACAGACAAGACTAGACAGACAAGACTAGACAGACAAGACTAGACAGACAAGACTAGACAGACAAGACTAGACAGACAAGACTAGACAGACAAGAATAGACAGACAAGACTAGACAGATAAGACTAGACAGACAAGACTAGACAGACAAGACTAGACAGACAAGACTAGATAGACAAGACTAGGCAGACAAGACTAGGCAGACAAGACTAGACAGACAAGATTAGACAGACAAGACTAGACAGACAAGACTAGACAGACAAGACTAGACAGACAAGACTAGACAGACAAGACTAGACAGACAAGACTAGACAGACAAGACTAGACACACAAGACTAGACAGACAAGACTAGACAGACAAGACTAGACAGACAAGACTAGACAGACAAGACTAGACAGACAAGACTAGACAGACAAGACTAGACAGACAAGACTAGACAGACAAGACTAGACAGATAAGACTAGACAGACAAGAATTGACAGACAAGACTAGACAGACAAGAATAGACAGACAAGACTAGACATACGAGACTAGACAGACAAGACTAGACAAACAAGACTAGACAGACAAGACTAGATAGACAAGACTAGACAGACAAGACTAGACAGACAAGACTAGACAGACAAGACTAGAGAGACAAGACTAGACAGACAAGACTAGACAGACAAGACTAGACAGACAAGACTAGACAGACAAGACTAGACAGACAAGACCAGACAGACAAGAATAGACAGACAAGACTAGACAGACAAGAATAGACAGACAAGACTAGACAGACAAGACTAGACAGATAAGACTAGACAGACAAGACTAGACAGACAAGACTAGACAGACAAGACTAGATAGACAAGACTAGGCAGACAAGAATAGACAGACAAGACTAGACAGACAAGATTAGACAGACAAGACTAGACAGACAAGACTAGACAGACAAGACTAGACAGACAAGACTAGACAGACAAGACTAGACAGGAAGACTAGACAGACAAGACTAGCCAGACTAGACAGAAAAGATTAGGCAGAAAAGACTAGACAGACAAGACCAGACAGAGAAGACTAGACAGACAAAACTAGACAGACAAGACTAGACAGACAAGACTAGACAGACAAGATTAGACAGACAAGACTAGACAGACAAGACTAGACAGACAAGACTAGACAGACAAGACTAGACAGACAAGACTAGACAGACAAGACTAGACAGACAAGACTAGACAGACAAGACTAGACAGACAAGCCTAGACAGACAAGACTAGACAGACAAGACTAGACAAACAAGACTAGACAGACAAGACTAGACAGACAAGACTAGACCGACATGAATAGACGGACAAGACTAGACAGACAAGACTAGACAGACAAGACTAGGCAGACAAGACTAGACAGACAAGACTAGACAGACAAGACTAGACGGACAAGACTAGACAGACAAGACTAGACAGACAAGACTAGACAGACAAGACTAGACAGACAAGACTAGACAGACAAGACTAGACATACAAGACTAGACAGACAAGACTAGACAGACAAGACTAGACAGACAAGACTAGACAGACAAGACTAGACAGACAAGACTAGACAGACAAGACTAGACAGACAAGACTAGACAGACAAGACTAGACAGATAAGACTAGACAGACAAGACTAGACAGACAAGACTAGACAGACAAGACTAGACAGACAAGACTAGACAGACAAGACTAGACAGACAAGACTAGACAGACAAGACTAGACAGACAAGACTAGACAGACAAGACTAGACAGACAAGACTAGACAGACAAGACTAGACAGACAAGACTAGACAGACAAGACTAGACAGACAAGACTAGACAGACAAGACTAGACAGACAAGACTAGACAGACAAGACTAGACAGACAAGACTAGACAGACAAGACTAGACAGACAAGACTAGACAGACAAGACTAGACAGACAAGACTAGACAGACAAGAATAGACAGACAAGACTAGACAGACAAGACTAGACAGACAAGACTAGACAGACAAGACTAGACAGACAAGACTAGACAGACAAGACTAGACAGACAAGACTAGACAGACAAGACTAGACAGACAAGACTAGACAGACAAGACTAGACAGACAAGACTAGACAGACAAGACTAGACAGACAAGACTAGACAGACAAGACTAGACAGACAAGACTAGACAGACAAGACTAGATAGACAAGACTAGACAGACAAGACTAGACAGACAAGACTAGACAGACAAGACTAGACAGACAAGACTAGACAGACAAGACTAGACAGACAAGACCAGACAGACAAGACTAGACAGACAAGACTAGACAGACAAGACTAGACAGACAAGACTAGACAGACAAGACTAGACAGACAAGACTAGACAGAGAAGACTAGACAGACAAGACTAGACAGACAAGACTAGACAGACAAGACTAGACAGACAAGACTAGACAGACAAGACTAGACAGACAAGACTAGACAGACAAGACTAGACAGACAAGACTAGACAGACAAGACTAGACAGACAAGACTAGACAGACAAGACTAGACAGACAAGACTAGAGAGACAAGACTAGACAGACAAGACTAGACAGACAAGACTAGACAGACAAGACTAGACAGACAAGACTAGACAGACAAGACTAGACAGACAATACTAGATAGACAATACTAGACAGACAAGACTAGACAGACAAGACTAGACAGACAAGACTAGACAGACAAGACTAGACAGACAAGACTAGACAGACAAGACTAGACAGACAAGACTAGACAGACAAGACTAGACAGACAAGACTAGACAGACAAGACTAGACAGACAAGACTAGACAGACAAGACTAGACAGACAAGACTAGACAGACAAGACTAGACAGACAAGACTAGACAGACAAGACTAGACAGACAAGACTAGACAGACAATACTAGATAGACAATACTAGACAGACAAGACTAGACAGACAAGACTAGACAGACAAGACTAGACAGACAAGACTAGACAGACAAGACCAGATAGACAAGACTAGACAGACAAGACTAGACAGACAAGACTAGACAGACAAGACTAGACAAGACTAGACAGAATAGTCTAGACAGATAAGTCTCAGATTTTATGATGCGACTCTTCCCGCAGGATATGAGATTTTTTCCATCAGGGTCGGCCCTGGTAAGCGCCTAGGGGATATATCGCAGCAGGTGGAATGAAAATATTCTAATTGTATTCCTGTTTTGTTTCAATGGGAAATTTGCGGTTTGAGGTGTGCAAAATCTAGCTCTTCGATTTTTGCCATATTTTTAGAACATCTTAACATTTTTTTTTTCAAAACAGTTTTCAGATCAATAAAGTAAAGTAAATTAGCTTCGCTTTAGTGTGTAATGTGAAAATAAAATCTTTGGATTAAGGCTAGAAATCTTAGTCAAACTTGAATTTTTGAAAAATGTTTGTAACTGGGTATTATTTTCAAAAAGCCCTGAAATTTTCAAAAATTATAAAATTTTCTTAGTAGACTAAAAACTAGATTAAATTCATGATAATTTGGTGTAAACGACTTAGTTGTTGTTGTAATATTAATTGATCTACACGCATTTGGTTTGATTTTTCATATTTTGTAAAAACTGAAATATCAAAATTTTGAAATTTTTTCAAAACTGTTTCCAGGACAATAAAGTAAACTAAATTAGCATTGTTTTATTGTATAATGTGTCAATATATTCTTCGGACTAAGTCTAGAAATATCTCGGAAAATTTTCAAAACTGTTTCCAGAACAATGAAGTAATAGTAGTTTATGATACAAGTGTGTGAAGAAGGGCTTTTGTGAAAGAATTGCGAAATTTAAAGCGCGAGCCGTAGGCGAGACACTTCCGGTTTGGAGTGCGCCAAATTTTGAATTTTCCCGCCAGCGCCGAATTTTTTTCCCGCGCAGAGTGCAGGAACAGGAATTGGGGTGGCCGTATGTAGGAAACCGGTAATTTTAAACCGGAAGTCAAAACCGGAAACGGAAGTCGAAACCAGATCTCACACCCGGCGTGGGTTTACATAGAACTCACACGCGGGACTACATAGACCTCATACCCAACGTGGGGTTACCTAGACCTCGTCCGTGGGGCTACATAGACCTCAAACTCTCATCTGTGAAAAATAAGAAGTTGGAAACCGGAAGTGTCAAGGTCAATAGAGGTGGAGGGCCTAGACTGAATTACCTTCCTCTACTTCTATGTAATCTAGGTTTACCTAGAATTAATTAAATTATAGTTAGGTTATGTTATATTAGAGCCAGATAGATATCCAGACTGAAAGGCCGAGACTTCTTGATTCAAAATATTCTAGTTTAATGGCACGAGTTGTTGTCATAGTAACAATAAACATAAATCGTTTAATAATGAAACTCTATTTGATTTATATTGGACTTTTATGCACGATTTGATTACTTTTTACTCTACTCAACACACGATTATAATAATGGCATCCTTCACATACAATAATGCATTTATTAATGTGTTCATTTTGGTGTGTGAGTAGATAAACTAAATTAGCTCTGTTTTAGTATGTAAAGTATAAATATAGTCAATCAAATATAGTAAATATAGTCTTCGCATTAGAACAAGACTTGAAGACTAGACTAAAATTGGACTAGAAACCTTATACAAACTTGAATTTTTGAAAAATGTTGCAACTTGGTATTATTTTCATAACTCGGTTAAATTTTCTAAAATTTTGAAATTTGCTTAGTAGTCTTAAAACTAGATTAAATTCTTGATAACCTGATGTAGTTGTAGTCGTAATATTAATTGAGCTACACGCAGTTGAATATTCAGTCGGAATCAAGCTCGTCGACATTTGCAAGAATTTTCAAATTTTGATAAACCTTTAATAACTCGAAAAATTTTCAACGTTTTTTAATATTGTTTGCGGAACAATAAGTTAAACTAAATCGGCTTTGTTTTATTGTATAATGTGTCAATATAGTCTTCGGACTGGAAATATTAATCAAACTCGATTTTTTTTTAAATGTTGCAACATGGTATTATTTTCAAAACTCGGTGCAATTTTCAAAAATTTTGATATTTTTCTAGTAGTCTAGAAATTAGATTAAACTCTTGATAATTTAATGTAAACCACGTTGTTTTAGTCCTAATATTAATTGAGTTACACTTAGTTGAATATGCAGTTGGAATTAAGTTCGTCGGAATTCGGAAGGTTTTTCAAATTTTGTTAAAACTTAAATGTTTTGTGAAATTTTCAAAATTTTTCAAAACTTTTTCTAGAACAATGAATTAAACTAAATTAGCTTCGTTTTGGAGTATAACGTGTCAATAGTAGGCGGATTAAGTCTAGAAATCTTAGTCAAACCCGAATTTTTGAAGAATGTTGCAACTTGGTGTTTTCCAAAATCGGTGAAATTTTAAAAAAATTAAAAATTTTCTTAGTAGTCTAAAAACTAGATTAATTTCTTGATAATTTGATGTAAACTAGGTAGCTATAGTCGTAATATTAATTGAGCTACACGCAGTTGAATATTCAGCTGGCATCAAGTTCGTCGAAATTTGAAGTTTTTCAAATTTTGTTAAAACTTCTATAAATCGGAAAATTTTCAAATTTTTCAAAACTGTTTCCAGAACATACAAGTAATCTAAATTATCTTCGTTTTAGTGTATAATTTTCCAATATAATCCCCGCATTAAGTCTAGAAATCTTAGTCAAACTAAACATTTTTTATTATGTTGCAATTAGGTAGTGTTTCCAAAAATCGGAGTTTTCTTAGAAAATTGTCAATATTTTTGAAAAATTTTTAGTTAGCTAACCTAATCTAAATTAAATTCCTAATAATTCGATGTAACCCACGTTATCCTAGTAGTCATATTAACTGAGCTACACGTAGTTGAAAAATTAGTTCGAATTAAGTTAGAAAAAATATGGAAAGTTATCAGAGTTTTGCAAAAACTTAAATATCGCAAAAACTTTTCAAAATTTTTCAAAAAGGCATTCAAGGCATTAAAGTAGGCTAAATTAGATTCGATATAGTGTACAATATGTTAATATAGCCATTGAATTAAATCTAGGAGAATTGGTCAAACTTGAAGCTTTGAAATGGGACAGACAAGACTTAGCAGACAAGACTTGACAGACAGGAACAGACTGCCACGACTAGACAGACCAGACACATACTAGATTGGACAGACAAGACTAGAGTCTTGTATATCTACTATTGTCTGCCTAGTCTTATCTGTCTAGTCTTGTCTATCTAGTCTTGTCTATCTAGTCTCGTCGGTCTAGTCTATCTAGGCTTGTCTCTCTAGTCTTGACTATCTAGTCTTGTCTGTCTAGTCTTGTATGTCTAGTCTTGTCTGTCTAGTCTTGTTTGTCTAGTCTTGTCTGTCTAGTCTTGTCTGTCTAGTCTTGTCTGTCTAGTCTTGTCTGTTTAGTCTTGTCTGTCTAGTCTTGTCTGTCCAGTCTTGTAGGTCCAGTCTTGTCTGTCTAGCCTTGTTTGTCTAGTCTTGTCTGTCTAGTCTTGTCTGTCTAGTCTTGAATGTCTAGTCTTGTCTGTCTAGTCTTGTCTGTCTAGTCTTGTCTGTCTAGTCTTGAATGTCTAGTCTTGTCTGGCTAGACCTCTCTGTCTAGTCTTGTCTGTCTAGTCTTGTCTGTCTAGTCTTGTCTGTCTAGTCTTGTCTGTCTAGTGTTGTCTGTCTAGTCTTGTCTGTATAGTCTTGTCTGTCTAGTCTTGTCTGTCTAGTCTTGTCTGTCTAGTCTTGTCTGTCTAGTCTTGTCCGTCTAGTCTTGTCTGTCTAGTCTTGTCTGTCTAGTCTTGTCTGTCTTGTCCTGTCTGTTCAGTCTTGTCTGTCTAGTCTTGAATGTCTAGTCTTGCCTGGCTAGTCCTCTCTGTCTAGTCTTGTCTGTCTAGTCTTCTCTGTCTAGTCTTGTCTGTCCAGTCTTGTAGGTCCAGTCTTGTCTGTCTAGCCTTGTTTGTCTAGTCTTGTCTGTCTAGTCTTGTCTGTCTAGTCTTGAATGTCTAACCTTGTCTGGCTAGTCCTCTCTGTCTAGTCTTGTCTGTCTAGTCTTGTCTGTCTAGTCTGTCTAGTCTTTTCTGTGTAGTTTTGTCTGTCTAGTCTTGTCTGACTAGTCTTGTCTGTCTAGTCTTGTCTGTCTAGTCTTGTCTGTCTAGTCTTGTCTGTCTAGTCTTGTCTGTCTAGTCTTGTCTGTCTAGTCTTGTCTGTCTAGTCTTGTCTGTCTAGTCTTGTCTGTCTAGTCTTGTCTGTCTAGTCTTGTCTGTCTAGTCTTGTCTGTCTAGTCTTGTCTGTCTAGTCTTGTCTGTCTAGTCTTGTCTGTCTAGTCTTGTCTGTCTAGTCTTGTCTGTCTAGTCTTGTCTGTCTAGTCTTGTCTGTCTAGTCTTGTCTGTCTAGTCTTGTCTGTCTAGTCTTGTCTGTCTAGTCTTGTCTGTCTAGTCTTGTCTGTCTAGTCTTGTCTGTCTAGTCTTGTCTGTCTAGTCTTGTCTGTCTAGTCTTGTCTGTCTAGTCTTGTCTGTCTAGTCTTGTCTGTCTAGTCTTGTCTGTCTAGTCTTGTCTGTCTAGTCTTGTCTGTCTAGTCTTGTCTGTCTAGTCTTGTCTGTCTAGTCTTGTCTGTCTAGTCTTGTCTGTCTAGTCTTGTCTGTCTAGTCTTGTCTGTCTAGTCTTGTCTGTCTAGTCTGTCTTGTCTGTCTAGTCTTGTCTGTCTAGTCTTGTCTGTCTAGTCTTGTCTGTCTAGTCTTGTCTGTCTAGTCTTGTCTGTCTAGTCTTGTCTGTCTAGTCTTGTCTGTCTAGTCTTGTCTGTCTAGTCTTGTCTGTCTAGTCTTGTCTGTTAGTCTCTTTGTCTGTCTAGTCTTGTCTGTCTAGTCTTGTCTGTCTAGTCTTGTCTGTCTAGTCTTGTCTGTCTAGTCTTGTCTGTCTAGTCTTGTCTGTCTAGTCTTGTCTGTCTAGTCTTGTCTGTCTAGTCTTGTCTGTCTAGTCTTGTCTGTCTAGTCTTGTCTGTCTAGTCTTGTCTGTCTAGTCTTGTCTGTCTAGTCTTGTCTGTCTAGTCTTGTCCTGTCTAGTCTTGTCTGTCTAGTCTTGTCTGTCTAGTCTTGTCTGTCTAGTCTTGTCTGTCTAGTCTTGTCTGTCTAGTCTTGTCTGTCTAGTCTTGTCTGTCTAGTCTTGTCTGTCTAGTCTTGTCTGTCTAGTCTTGTCTGTCTAGTCTTGTCTGTCTAGTCTTGTCTGTCTAGTCTTGTCTGTCTAGTCTTGTCTGTCTAGTCTTGTCTGTCTAGTCTTGTCTGTCTAGTCTTGTCTGTCTAGTCTTGTCTGTCTAGTCTTGTCTGTCTAGTCTTGTCTGTCTAGTCTTGTCTGTCTAGTCTTGTCTGTCTAGTCTTGTCTGTCTAGTCTTGTCTGTCTAGTCTTGTCTGTCTAGTCTTGTCTGTCTAGTCTTGTCTGTCTAGTCTTGTCTGTCTAGTCTTGTCTGTCTAGTCTTGTCTGTCTAGTCTTGTCTGTCTAGTCTTGTCTGTCTAGTCTTGTCTGTCTAGTCTTGTCTGTCTAGTCTTGTCTGTCTAGTCTTGTCTGTCTAGTCTTGTCTGTCTAGTCTTGTCTGTCTAGTCTTGTCTGTCTAGTCTTGTCTGTCTAGTCTTGTCTGTCTAGTCTTGTCTGTCTAGTCTTGTCTGTCTAGTCTTGTCTGTCTAGTCTTGTCTGTCTAGTCTTGTCTGTCTAGTCTTGTCTGTCTAGTCTTGTCTGTCTAGTCTTGTCTGTCTAGTCTTGTCTGTCTAGTCTTGTCTGTCTAGTCTTGTCTGTCTAGTCTTGTCTGTCTAGTCTTGTCTGTCTAGTCTTGTCTGTCTAGTCTTGTCTGTCTAGTCTTGTCTGTCTAGTCTTGTCTGTCTAGTCTTGTCTGTCTAGTCTTGTCTGTCTAGTCTTGTCTGTCTAGTCTTGTCTGTCTAGTCTTGTCTGTCTAGTCTTGTCTGTCTAGTCTTGTCTGTCTAGTCTTGTCTGTCTAGTCTTGTCTGTCTAGTCTTGTCTGTCTAGTCTTGTCTGTCTAGTCTTGTCTGTCTAGTCCTGTCTGTCTAGTCTTGTCTGTCTAGTCTTGGCTGTCTAGTCTTGTCTGTCTAGTCTTGTCTGTCTAGTCTTGTCTGTCTAGTCTTGTCTGTCTAGTCTTGGCTGTCTAGTCTTGTCTGTCTAGTCTTGTCTGTCTAGTCTTGTCTGTCTAGTCTTGTCTGTCTAGTCTTGTCTGTCTAGTCTTGTCTGTCTAGTCTTGTCTGTCTAGTCTTGTCTGTCTAGTCTTGTCTGTCTAGCCTTGTCTGTCTAGTCTTGTCTCACTAGTCTTGTCGGTCTAGTCTTGTCTGTCTAGTCTTGTCTCTCTAGTCTTGTCTGTCTAGTCTTGTCTGTCTAGTCTTGTCTGTCTAGTCTTGTCTGTCTAGTCTTGTCTGTCTAGTCTTGTCTGTCTAGTCTTGTCTGTCTAGTCTTGTCTGTCTAGTCTTGTCTGTCTAGTCTTGTCTGTCTAGTCTTGTCTGTCTAGTCTTGTCTGTCTAGTCTTGTCTGTCTAGTCTTGTCTGTCTAGTCTTGTCTGTCTAGTCTTGTCTGTCTAGTCTTGTCTGTCTAGTCTTGTCTGTCTAGTCTTGTCTGTCTAGTCTTGTCTGTCTAGTCTTGTCTGTCTAGTCTTGTCTGTCTAGTCTTGTCTGTCTTGTCTTGTCTGTCTAGTCTTGTCTGTCTAGTCTTGTCTGTCTAGTCTTGTCTGTCTAGTCTTGTCTGTCTAGTCTTGTCTGTCTAGTCTTGTCTGTCTAGTCTTGTCTGTCTAGTCTTGTCTGTCTAGTCTTGTCTGTCTAGTCTTGTCTGTCTAGTCTTGTCTGTCTAGTCTTGTCTGTCTAGTCTTGTCTGTCTAGTCTTGTCTGTCTAGTCTTGTCTGTCTAGTCTTGTCTGTCTAGTCTTGTCTGTCTAGTCTTGTCTGTCTAGTCTTGTCTGTCTAGTCTTGTCTGTCTAGTCTTGTCTGTCTAGTCTTGTCTGTCTAGTCTTGTCTGTCTAGTCTTGTCTGTCTAGTCTTGTCTGTCTAGTCTTGTCTGTCTAGTCTTGTCTGTCTAGTCTTGTCTGTCTAGTCTTGTCTGTCTAGTCTTGTCTGTCTAGTCTTGTCTGTCTAGTCTTGTCTGTCTAGTCTTGTCTGTCTAGTCTTGTCTGTCTAGTCTTGTCTGTCTAGTCTTGTCTGTCTAGTCTTGTCTGTCTAGTCTTATCTGTCTAGTCTTGTCTGTCTAGTCTTGTCTGTCTAGTCTTGTCTGTCTAGTCTTGTCTGTCTAGTCTTGTCTGTCTAGTCTTGTCTGTCTAGTCTTGTCTGTCTAGTCTTGTCTGTCTAGTCTTGTCTGTCTAGTCTTGTCTGTCTAGTCTTGTCTGTCTAGTCTTGTCTGTCTAGTCTTGTCTGTCTAGTCTTGTCTGTCTAGTCTTGTCTGTCTAGTCTTGTCTGTCTAGACTTGTCTGTCTAGTCTTGTCTGTCTAGTCTTGTCTGTCTAGTCTTGTCTGTCTTGTCTGTCTAGTCTTGTCTGTCTAGTCTTGTCTGTCTAGTCTTGTCTGTCTAGTCTTGTCTGTCTAGTCTTGGCTGTCTGGTCTTGTCTGTCTAGTCTTGTCTGTCTAGTCTTGTCTGTCTAGTCTTGTCTGTCTAGTCTTGTCTGTCTAGTCTTGTCTGTCTAGTCTTGTCTATCTAGTCTTGTCTGTCTAGTCTTGGCTGTCTAGTCTTGTCTGTCTAGTCTTGTCTGTCTAGTCTTGTCTGTCTAGTTTTGTCTGTCTAGTCTTGTCTGTCTAGTCTTGTCTGTCTAGTCTTGTCTGTCTAGTCTTGTCTGTCTAGTCTTGTCTGTCTAGTCTTGTCTGTCTAGTCTTGTCTGTCTAATCTTGTCTGTCTAATCTTGTCTGCCTAGTCTTGTCTGTCTAGCCTTGTCCCTCTAGTCTTGTCCCTCTAGTCTTGTCCCTCTAGTCTTGTCTGTCTAGTCTTGTCTGTCTAGTCTTGTCTGTCTAGTCTTGTCTGTCTAGCCTTGTCTGTCTAGTCTTGTCTGTCTAGTCTTGTCTGTCTAGTCTTGTCTGTCTAGTCTTGTCTGTCTAGTCTTGTCTGTCTAGTCTTGTCTGTCTAGTCTTGTCTGTCTAGTCTTGTCTGTCTAGTCTTGTCTGTCTAGTCTTGTCTGTCTAGTCTTGTCTGTCTAGTCTTGTCTGTCTAGTCTTGTCTGTCTAGTCTTGTCTGTCTAGTCTTGTCTGTCTAGTCTTGTCTGTCTAGTCTTGTCTGTCTAGTCTTGTCTGTCTAGTCTTGTCTGTCTAGTCTTGTCTGTCTAGTCTTGTCTGTCTAGTCTTGTCTGTCTAGTCTTGTCTGTCTAGTCTTGTCTGTCTAGTCTTGTCTGTCTAGTCTTGTCTGTCTAGTCTTGTCTGTCTAGTCTTGTCTGTCTAGTCTTGTCTGTCTAGTCTTGTCTGTCTAGTCTTGTCTGTCTAGTCTTGTCTGTCTAGTCTTGTCTGTCTAGTCTTGTCTGTCTAGTCTTGTCTGTCTAGTCTTGTCTGTCTAGTCTTGTCTGTCTAGTCTTGTCTGTCTAGTCTTGTCTGTCTAGTCTTGTCTGTCTAGTCTTGTCTGTCTAGTCTTGTCTGTCTAGTCTTGTCTGTCTAGTCTTGTCTGTCTAGTCTTGTCTGTCTAGTCTTGTCTGTCTAGTCTTGTCTGTCTAGTCTTGTCTGTCTAGTCTTGTCTGTCTAGTCTTGTCTGTCTAGTCTTGTCTGTCTAGTCTTGTCTGTCTAGTCTTGTCTGTCTAGTCTTGTCTGTCTAGTCTTGTCTGTCTAGTCTTGTCTGTCTAGTCTTGTCTGTCTAGTCTTGTCTGTCTAGTCTTGTCTGTCTAGTCTTGTCTGTCTAGTCTTGTCTGTCTAGTCTTGTCTGTCTAGTCTTGTCTGTCTAGTCTTGTCTGTCTAGTTTTGTCTGTCTAGTCTTGTCTCTCTAGTCCTGTCTGTCTAGTCTTGTCTGTCTAGTCTTGTCTGTCTAGTCTTGTCCCTCTAGTCTTGTCTGTATAGTCTTTTCTGCCTAGCCTTATCGCTCTAGTCTAGTCTGTCTGCCAACACTAGCTACCTAACAAGATTTAAATTCAGACTTTCACTAGTCTATTGCTAAATAATTGCGCTAACTACTCTTATTTATATTAGGACGATAGCCTTATTAGACGATAGCCTTTGCTAAAATTAGTGGTCTCCGTTCTTTTGTTGTTTTTGAAAGAATTAGTTAACTACTCCCAAAAGTATACACAGTTTCTTAAAGCAAATTAAATTCCCAACAATATTTATTTGAAAGATTTTTGCGAATTTTAGCCTGTTTTCCCAAAATATTTGTCTTCAAACCTAAAGATTTCATTGTTGTCAAAGAGAATTAATAGCAAAAATATTACTTTGAGCTATCGCGACTAATTCCTCAATATCTACTAAACCAGATTTGCTCTTAGCACTTTCACTACTCTATTCCTAAAGAATTGCGCTAACTACTCAACTTGCTATTGGGCTGATAGCCTTATTACTTTTAGCACAACATGCTCCCAAACTTAACAAATGATTTTTTTGCAAAAATTAGTGATCTCAGTTGTTTTGCTAATTTCTGCAAGAAGTAATAAACCAATCTCTAAACCAGACATGGTTTCTTAAAGCAAATTAAATTCTCTATAAATCTTAATTGAAACGTGTTCGCGAATTTTGGCTTGTTTTTTGCATATATTGCGATTAAACACACTAATTTCACTCTTATCAGATTAAGTTCTAGATTAGCTAATTTAGACATACTCGGTGACAAGCATTCTGAAACGTTGAAGAAGTCTAATTAAAGTGATTAAGGTCGATAGCCGTATTAGTTTTAGAGCAGTAAGTTCTGAAAAATTGGAGGCGGTATGTTGAAACGTGAATAATTCGTGAAGTGATGTAGGTAGAGTGCGCAGGAATGTGTGGGGGGAATGGGGCGAGATCGTAGATTGCGCTTAGGACAAGTTTATGCGGTGAAAACAAAAGAAAACCTCGCGTTTGATTAAACTTTAATTAAAACGTTTCGGGATTAGGAAAAAGCGAAAAAATAACTTTGGTTCCTTTATCAGAAAATGGAAATCTGCGCGAAGTGGGGGGCGGCTTTCGGTGTTTGCGGTACATTTCATCACATTAGCGTTCATAATGGAAAAGCGCGGGGAAGGTGGAACGGCGGCGCTGAGATTTCCGCCGAGATCGCCGGCGATGTTTAATAAATTATTTCTGATCAGTTTCTTCTGATCTATATGCAGTGAGTTACGGCCCCCGGCCCCCAGGAAATCGATCCCGCGCCGAGATTTATTAACGGAAGAGAAAATGAAAACGTCGAGGGGCATCTCCACGCCGAGTTTCATCCACTCGCCGGATCAAACTGAACAAAAGCAGAACGGATTCTTATTGAGAATTTAGCCTTCTACAACTCTCATTTCAAAGATTTTTGCGAGTTTTTACTAATTTGCGAGATATCTTACTTGAAAGCCAAACTTAACTTCGTTGAACAGATTGCTTTGATTTCCAGAAAAATCTTAATAACTATAGTAGTCTAACTATAAACTAATGAGCTAAGTAGCCAAGCAATCTTATAGAAAATTTCAGGCCCTACAAGTTTTATTTAAAACTTTTTTGCGAATTTTCGCTCAGATTCGAGATATTTTGCGATAAATTTGGGCGAATTTTCGAAACAAAATGTAGTTTCTTGTGATTTACAGAAAAAAAACTAGTTTTACAATTCGGTCTAAATCTAGTTCAATTATTGAATAAGTTGACTAAATTTATATTGCATATTATAGTAAATTTGATGCTCTACAAGTTTTATTTGAAACATTTTTGCGAATTTTAGTCAACTTTCGTGATATTTTGCGATAATGCCTCTCACCTTAAACTCTATCTCTCCGTACCTTTTCCTGCCAGAGAGCATCACTATTTCCGATTTTGGAATTTCCGTTTCTGCGGCGAGCTGGAGTAGCCATTCAGATATTCTATTCGAGTGCTTCATTTGTCTTGTGGGTTAGTTCCTCTCTCGTTTTGCCTGTGGTTACCACTGCCAGGTCGTCAGCAAATGCTACTGTTTCAACTCGTTTAGGCATATCTACACTGAATGTGCCTTCGTATAGCACGCTCCAGAGTAGAGGACCCAAGACCAAGCCTTGTGGCACACCGCGTGTCATCGGGATAATTGAACCGTCTTCCAACTCGAGCTTTCTGTCTTAGCTACTATTCTTCCTACTATTCTACTTCCTACTTCCTACTATTCGTCGAAGGTAGGTCGAAATATCTCTTTCCAACAGCTTCTTCTTGATTAGGTTCCAGTTGGCAGAGTTAAACGCGTTCCTTATGTCGATAGTAGCGAGGACACACAGCTTTCAGAGTTTTTTTCATTTCTCCATTTGCTATAGCCCAGGCGTCGGCAACCTATGGCACGCGTGCCAGGCTTGTCACGCGACGAGTTTCTGAATGGCACTCTACAAAGTAAATAGCAGAGCTCGGAATAAATACGGTGAAAAATACGGTATTTTAAAATAATATTATATAATTTAATTATAATATATATTTAGGGGGTAAAATACGGTATTCCTAGCGAATGTTCACTTTGTTGTCTTTGCTATAACTGAATAAAAACGGTTTTTTTGTGTGTGGGGGGAGGGGGGGGGGATCTGAATTTGCTATAAATTTCCTAGTAAACATGCTAATTTTTGTAAAAAATAAACATTTAAATAAAATCAAAAAATAATTTTTTAACAACTATTTTTTATGAATATAAATGCCCTTATCAAAGATTTCAAAGCAAAATTTCACCTTTTATAAATCCTGTTAACGCCGAATATTTTTTTTAATATTTTCATAAAATATTTAATTTAGCTTATTACAACAACATCAAAAATACGGGTTTTCGAAAAAAAATACGGCACCGTATTTTTTTCTGGCCTCTAGTAATCAGGGAAATCGTGAAAATATCGAGATTAAGTGATTTTTAAATAAGAGAAAATGTTTAATTATATAATTTATCTAAGGAGGCTTGCCAATGTCACGAAAATCTGCGCGATGCTTTTGTGGAAACGCATTCGGAGCAAAATGAATGAAACATGCGCAGCACCGACTAGTTATCGAAGCGGACTTATACGAATGTTCAAGCCGGAATACATTCGCCTCTCTCTTTCTCGTTTTGTGCTGCGCATATTTGCCTGCAATCCAGTAAAACTTGCATTTCGTTTAATACTGGTCGTTACTTTCCGTTCTAACTTTTTTGTAAGACTTGTATCTTATTGGTCTAATATTTGTTATTTTTAATCCATATTTAATCATGTGGAGGCAAAGAAACAAAAACTAAATATTCGCGGGTTTCAAGACTATTGGACAAATGAATATGGATTTATTCAACAAAAGGATCGTGCTGTATGTGTGATATGTCACGAAAGTGTCGTATGCCGCACGTCAAGCGTACAAAGACATTTCCAAACCAAACATCAGTCCACATTTAATAGCAACGATGAGAAATGTGAAACTATAAAGAGAGCTGTTTCTGGTTATAAGAAACAAGTAGCTTTTTTGTGGAATAACTGGAACGAAGCCTAAGGCGACAGAATGCAGCTTCGGAATTGCTCATTGCATAGCTGCCAAAGGCAAACCCTTTACAGATGGGCTATATATAAAGGAAATCTTTATAAAAAGTGCAGAAAAGTTGTTTAGCGATTTACCTAACCAACAAACCATGCTATCCCGAATTCGAGAAATACCGGCTTCTGCGCGAACGATTGAAAGAAGAATAACTGAAATGGCAGACAATGTGACAACAAAACAGAATTCTGGACTACAAGAATCTGTTGCATTTAGCGTCGCTGTTGATGAAAGTACAGATGTAACTGATATTACGCGGCTTGCAGTATTTGTACGGTATTGTGATAATGGTCAAGTTTATGAAAAATTGTGCAATTTGATTCCTCTGTCTGGGACAACTAAGGGGCAGGATATTCTTGCTTCATTCATAAATTATTTTGACAGCAAGAAAATTAATATCAAAAAAATATTTTGTGTAACTACTGACGGCGCACCTGCAATGGTTGGCAAGGATAAAGGATTTGTCAAACTTCTTGAAAATCATATTGGACATAAAATATTGAACTTTCATTGTATAGTACACCAGGAAAGTTTAGTTGCCAAAATTTCGTCACAGCGCTTAATTCCTGTAATGGACACTGTTGTTAAAATAGTTAATTTCATAGTGTCTCGCTCTTCATTGACACACAGGCAATTTAAATCTCTTTTAGAAGAAATGGAAAGTGAATATGTCGACCTCCCCTTATACAGCCATGTTCGTTGGCTTAGTCGAGGCAATGTCTTGAATAAGTTTGTGTCATGTCTGGAACACATTAAAGTTTTTCTTAATGAAAAGGAACAACATTTCCCCGAATTGAACGATAAAGAATGGTTATGCAAATTGATGTTTCTGACTGATATATCTAAACATCTCAAGGAACTAAACTTAAGATTGCAAGGAAAGCGCGAAACTGAGCTCGAACTTTTTGAATATTGGACAGGATTTGCTACAAAATTAAATGTATTTTTATGTGATATTAATACTAGTACCTACAAATACTTCCCAAATGTTAAAGCGCTTGCAAATAAATCGACCATAGACAAAGATGAACTTAAAACCTACGTTGAAGCACTCAAAGATGAATTTTCCAGAAGATGCAAAGACTTTGAAGCTCATTTGCCTATATTTTCCTTCCTGATAAAACCAGATTTAATAGATCCATTAATAATACCGTTTGATTTTTCAATTTCTGAGTGGATGAATGTTGATAATTTTGAAATGGAACTTATCGAACTAATATCTTCAGAATTATGGAAAACAAAATTTAAGGAATTACGAAAAAATCTGGAAGATGACTCTATGGAAAAATCGACTGCTATATTAAATTGTTGGATGTCATTGCCGGAAAGATTTTATTGTTTAAAAAAAATTGCATGAGCTCTCCTTTCCGCTTTTGGTTCCACATATCTCTGTGAACAATTTTTTTCTCATATGAAACATATTTTGAGTCCACAAAGAAGTCGTTTAACAAATGAACATTCAGAATCTTGTGTGAAATTAAAAGTCACAAATTATACCCCTGATATTGAAATATTAAGCAAAAATGTGCAGGGACAAGGTTCGCATTAAAAATTTTTAATTTATGTTATTTTTTAGGGTTCCGTACCGAAAACGGAACCCTTATAGGATCACTTTGTTGTCCGTCTGTCTGTCTGTCTGTCTGTCTGTCTGTCTGTCCGTCTGTCTGTCTGTCAAGACCATTTTCTCAGGAACGCGTAGAGGTAACAAGTTGAAATTTTCAATAAATACTCGGGTCTACGGTCTCTTTCGGCTGCGAAAAGATCAAACTTGTAAGTCAACGCGATCAAAAGATATGACCGTTTATGTCGCATATTTTGCGATTTCACAAGGGAATCAAAACCTATAGGGTACTTCCCGTTGACCTAGAATCATGAAATTTGGCAAGAAGCGGTGTCTTACAGCACATGTAAAGGGAAAAATCTGAAAACCGTAAATATGTAGTTTAATTACAAGAAAAATGCGAATTTACTATTAGAAACTTATGACAATACACTAATGTTGTCGTAGTGGTATTGTCAGGCTCCAGAAGCATATGGGTTGCATACAGTTAGGTCCTAAGGTTAAAAAGTATGTGTTGGCACCAAGCTGTTAATACTGAAATTTCTTTGTTTATATTCGTTATGCATTTCATCACGTACGCTCTATATCAGGGATGTTATGGAGATCCGTAACCGTAACCGAAACTATCGGATATCCGAAATAAAAATATATCCGTAACCGAATCCGATATAAAAGTTTCGAATAATTTCGGATAATTTTTACTGATATGTTGTAATAATTCCTATAAATATATTTCAATATCTAATAGAAAATATATAATAGACAAAAAGGAATAATGTTGTTTTTGTTTATTATAATTATGATTTTGCATTTTTACGTAGATAAATATTAATAACTTATATATCTTATATGACATATTATTGTAGTACCTACTTATATTGTTGTACTTAGTTGTATGACATATGATTGTAGGTAGTACAAATAATAACAGAAATAAAATCATTTTTTTTACAAATTAGCATTCTACATTTACCATTCCTTAGAAATCTGATATCCGTAACCGAAACTATCCGAAACTAACGGATTATCCGAAAAAAATTCTTATCCGTAACCGTATCCGAAACCGGTATAACATTATTCCTATATCCGTATCCGCATCCAGATCCGAAATTTCATATCCATAACATCTCTGCTCTATATACATAATATATACAGGGTATATATTATGTCTAAATTTTGCTTGTTTATAACCGACATGCGACATACTCAAGTCCCGTAACATCCTGTATATATTATATTTCGTCTAATTTTTCTTTATAATCTACATAATATGTTGATAATCTACATAATAATACTATACTATAATCTACATAATCTACATAACATGTTGTAGATAATATGATTTAAGTATATTATACTTAAATCACGTTCGCCCTATATTTTTTGGTAGTCAATTGCCCAAAAAGCAGTCAATTCAACAACTGAATGTTAAGAGTATCGAAATAGATCTAGAAATAGTTAATATATTAGTTTATATTAGATCTAGAAATAGTTAGATCTTAATATAACTTAGTGTATAAGTCTAATACTAAAATAAAGTTTTCTTTTTATAAGTTTAAAAATATTCGCGTTATTAAAAAAAAACCCTGTATACCTTTATACAGGGTATATAGGTATACAAGCAAAATTGAGCAGTAAAAACAAATAGTGAAGTTCCAGAACCCCTAAACACTCATAGTGAATGGAGGATGTATGGTAATAAAATAGAGGGTAGAATTTCATCGTACGACAACGACATGTTGAGGTTATGCTTGCAGCGGTACTAAGATGGTCGTGATTTTATGAGAGCCACTTGTCAAGTTAACTGAATGTGCTTGTAACGTCCTCCACAAAAAAGATACCTTACTTACAAGTTTGTACGGAACCCTCGGTGCGCGAGTCACAACTCGCACTTGGCCGGTTTTTATTTAATAAATATGTTTAAAAGATAAATTTGGTATAAATTTTTTCTCCTCTAAAACCCCATTATATAAGTTAAAATTCTGGCAGCACCCTTTATCATATTGGTAGAATGGCTTGGCACACCACGGGTAAAAGGTTGCCGACCCCTGCCCTAGATCATCTTGCAGGAAAAACAACTACAAAAATCTCTAAAAATATGACTGTACAGGTCCGGGCCGGCTAGTACACACTAGCCTAGGCGCCAAATTTCAAACTCTAAAAAGTGTGAAATGTAAGCAATGACGAGCATACTACTACAAATCATCTTCGAACGAGACGTTTCGTATAATCACGATCGAACTTCGCCCGACTTGGGCGGGCTCGTTTGATCGTTCAAATAAGCTAGATATCTTACTTCCAAGTCAAACCTGAGTTTCTTCAAGATTGCTATAATTTCCAGAAAAATCTCAAAAACGTAGTCTATATAAAAACAAGTCAATTAAACAATTAAGCAAGTTTATAGAAAATTTAACGTTCTACAAGTTTTAGACTAATAAAAGACTAATTTTAGTTATGTAGGTTGATAGCCTTATTAGTTCCAATTAGTTTTGTGATGATAAGTCTTGAATCTTGTTTTTTCCAACGGAATTAATTAACTAATTGTAGCAATCTGTGAGGATTTTTATAGCGAATTTAACGCGGAATAAGTTTTGTTTCAAACTTTTTCGCAATTTGCAATCTACTCGATTTTCATGAAAACAATTATTGGGTCAGGTTTTGGATAATATCTAACAGAATTACTAAACTAATTGCTGTATTTTGTAGAAAATTAAATTTGCAATAAATTTAATTCCAAACATTTTACAAATATTAGCAAGACATCTTACCACAAAGTCAAACCTGAATTTCCTCAACAACATTGCTTTGATTTCAAGAAAAATCTTAATAACGCAGTCTAAATAAAAACTAGTTAACTGACTAATTAAGCAATCTTATAGAAAATTTAACGCTCTATAAGTTTTATTTGAAAATTTTTGCGAATTTTTGCCAAATTGCGAGATATTTTGCAATAGACTTGGACGAATTTCCAAGACAAAACTCGTTCTTAAAACCATTCAAAATATCTATATAATTTAGTCAAACTCGTCCTGCGGGGGAAGGTGTAACCCCTACCAGGCGCGTCCCCGGGTGGCGGATAGGGGATTGCACACGCGGACCAACACCATTGAATGGTAACCATGCTTCGGCACGAGATTACCAGTTTACTCTTATCTTTCCTTCTTTGATCTTTCGACCTCCCTTGGTCAACTCTTCGGTCTACTCATGACCACCTTTCAACTCCTGATGCTAGTAGGTATCGAGGGCTAAGGAGTTAAACTTCTTTCTTCTTCAGTCTATTACTCCTAATCCTACGGTGGTGGACCTTACCCGTGCCAAGAGGATGCATGGCCAGAAGGAGGTCAGTCTGGTCCCTAACGAAAGGAAACCTGGCAAAAGGTATAAATTGCACCCCTTCCCCCTCCTCAATGGATAGTGTAAACCGAGGTACGAACCACCAGGTGGGTACGGGCAACAGCTCGGAATCCCACACTGCGCAAGCAGGCCGCCCAATCGGATCTGGTGTGGGCAACAATTCATTCCCGGAACGTGAGTTCCCCAAAAAGTCCACCCGTAAAGGGAGACTCCCGTCCTCTAAGGACAACACAAGTAGCAGGCTAACGAAACCCGGGCCTAGCACTAGTAATGATGCAGAGCTGAATAAAGCGACATCTAGCAAAAAAGGGGGGAAACCGTCCGTCAGAGCCTACAGGGATAGAAGGGCGGCTTACAAACTCCTCGACAAATTTAAGGGCATCCCGGAGGAAAAGCGGTCTGATCAAGACAAAGCGAAACTCGAGTGGGCCCTTAAAGTTGCGAAAGAACATGAGTCGGCGGCAACCCAGGGATCGTCCAAAAGAAAGGACAGATCGATGGATGAATCCCCGCTCATAGGGAAAAAAAGGGCACGACAGGGTCCTTCGCCACAGTCCAATAAAAAGGGACTCCCGAAGCGCTCATACAGTAAGATCATGAAAGATCATCTGGTATGGGCGGTCATTGACAGGGGTCACCGGGATGGGAGTATCGCGCCAGTCAAATGGGGACTGGTGGAAGCGGCTCTCTTGGGCAAATACCTGGACATTCTCCAGAAGAATCTAGGCCCTGCTCCTTGCTGCAGAGACGCAGGTTGGCATCAAGGACATATCAAGCTGGTGGCTTGTGCAGATCAACGATCAGCGGACCTGTACAAGCAAGCCATCGGGGAAGTGGGGGAAGTCTGGCCAGGCGCCCGAATCGAGGCTGTCTCAAGGGACAAGATCCCGAGCAGACCGAGATCGAGAGCCTGGATCCCGACGGAACCCTCTGACCCGAGGACAATTCTGAAGATAATTCAGACCAGCAACCCCACGCTTCCAACTGAGGATTGGAGCGTTATCAAAGTTAGCGAGGCAGCGGGTATGAGAAGGCAAGTAATTGTCATCTTAAACGAAGCATCTCTAGCGCCACTGGCAGAAAGTAAGGGAGTGATCAGCTACGGCTTCGGCTCCACTACCCTGAATGTTTACAAGAGTGACCAGAGAACCCCAATCCCCTCGAGGGAAGGGGCAGCCTCGGTCACATTCAGACAGTGAGATGTCAAATATGGGGGTCACGAATATGTTCGGACCTCTCCATCTAGATGAGATTAGCGAAGCAGAGGAGAATCTGGCGCTAATCTCTGACACCCAAGACGACAACGACGTAACGATCGTCGCGGTGCCAGAAAACTCTCTTAGCGATGGTGGGGGTAATACAATGTAAGCTCCACCACTCCAAAGCAGCCTCGGCTGCTCTGTTCCTCCAACTGTCAAAGGGAGGAGTCGACATCGCCCTAATCCAAGAACCCTGGGTCGTGGGTACCAAGATCTGTGGACTGGGCTCTGACAAGTACAGGTTACTGTACGTAAAAAACGCAGGTAATCCACGCTCGTGCGTCCTGGCGGATAAAAGCATCAACGCTTTTATGATGCCTAACCACAGCGATTGCGACACTGTCACTGTATCAATGGGACTTTCTAATCGTAGGTTATGGATGATCTCAGGATACTTCGCCCATGAGAAGGAAAGTACCCCAGAGGGTTTCCATGGTATAATCACAGAAGCCAACCTAGTAGGGGCGGACGTGATTATTGGAGCCGATGCCAATGCCCACCACACTATATGGGGCAGCTCGGACACGAACAACAGAGGTGAGTCTTTACTAGAATTTATACTAACCTCCGACCTAGAAATATGTAATATAGGTAACACTCCCACCTTCACCACAGCCGTGAGAGAGGAGGTGCTTGATATTACACTCGTTTCCACTAAAACGCCTAACCTTGTAAGTAATTGGAAAGTGTCTAAAGAACACTCCTCTTCTGATCATTGGTTTATTGAATTTAAGGTAGGCATACAGATGCAAACAAGGCCTAAGTTTGTAGACAAACGGAAGACTGACTGGGGTAAGTACAAAACTACCCTATCGGGTCTTCTAACGGAAGAGCCGCCCCCAACACCAAAAACGGGGGATGAGCTAGACAGAACTGTAAAACAGTTCACAGGTGCCTGTAACAAGGCCATGCGCACATCATGCAAAGTCGTGAGCAGGATAGGTAAAAGCAAACCACGGTGGTGGACGCCGTTAATAAGCTCCTTAAGAAAGGAAAGCAGGAGGCTGTTCAACGAGGCAAAAAGCACCAATGAGTGGACTGCCTATAAGAACAGCCTACGGAATTTCAAAACGGAGGTTAGGAAGGCCAAAAGGTCATCCTTTGCTCGGCTCTGCGAGCAAATAGAGGAAACCTCAGAAGCCAGCCGACTGCGTAAAATTTTATCTAAAGACCCGGCAGTCCAAAGCTTCATACAGAAGCAAGATGGAAACTAGACAACCTCATGTACAGAAACGCTGGAGCTCCTCATGGATACACACTTTCCAAACAATGGAATAAGTGTAGTGGACTCCACCATAACTGCTCCACCTCGGTATCTGGCTGACAGAATTGTAGGTGGAGATAAGCTAACCTGGAGCATCAAAAGCTACAAACCCTTTAAGTCACCTGGACCTGACGGGATCAGTCCAGTTGAACTGCAAGAGGCCATAGATATAGTTACACCTTGGTTGGAGACTATGTTTAAGGCATGTATAAACCTCTCATACATCCCAAAAATATGGAGAGAGGTCGAAGCGGTCTTCATCCCAAAAGGAGGAAAGGCCTCACACACCTCCCCCAAAGACCTGAGACCAATCAGCTTATCATCGTTCCTGCTAAAGACACTTGGAAGACTGATTGACTTGAACATGAAGGAGGCATTACACCCTGAAATGCTGTCAATGTCTCAGCACGCATACACAAAGGGGAAATCCGTGGAAACAGTACTCCACGCCTTGGTAAACCAGATAGAGAGCTCGATGAGGCATAAGGAGTTCACGATGGTTGCCTTCCTCGATATAGAAGGGGCATTTAACAACGTGAAGCCTGAAGGCATAGAATCAGCCCTAACTGGACTAGCTATGGACAATGCTCTATGTCACCTGATCGGAAAAATGCTCCGTGAAAGGAACATTAGGGCCACAATGGGAGAATCCCACATAAGAAGGAAGGTGAGTAGGGGAACCCCACAAGGAGGCGTCCTCTCACCATTGCTTTGGAACATCACGCTAAATGAGCTGCTCCTCCAACTTAGGAAATCCGGCTGCAGGGTCGTCGCCTATGCGGATGACGTAGCAATAGCGGCCTCAGGAAAACACCTCAATACAATGTCGCAACTTGTTGAAGGGACCCTATCGAAACTAGCGCAATGGTGCAAAAGGTGTGGCGTAGATGTCAACCCGGCGAAAACCGAGCTAGTCGTTTTCACAAGGAAACACAACATCCCAGAATTCAGGCCCCCAATGCTAAAGGGCACTGAACTGGCGATCAAGGAGAGCGCCAAGAACTTAGGTCTCATACTAGACCGAAAGTTATCTTGGAAGCTCAACATAAACGAAAGAGTACGGAAAGCAACGGTGGCGCTGTACTCTTGCAACAGAGCGGTGGGGAAATCTTGGGGCCTCAACCCCAAGATTACCTTCTGGCTATACAGAGCCGTAGTTACACCAATACTCTACTACGGCGTTTTCATATGGTGGCCGGCATTTAATAAAAGAGTCCATCAAATGGCGCTTACAAAAGTGCAGAGAATGGCGGCGCTCATGATAACGGGAGCCATGAGAACGACGCCTACGAAAGCCTTGGAGACAATCCTGGACATAGCCCCAGTCGATTTAATGGGCAAGCAACTTTATTACCACATTACCACATTACCACGCCATTACCACAGCACTTAGACTAAAGTCAGTGCGAATGTTGACATCGGACTATCGTGGACACGCCGGAATAATCAATGAATTTAAAGGGGTGCCCAAAAACATAGACCGATGTCTAGCATCACCTGCTTTTGGTAGCAACTTCTTATACCACATACCCTCTAAAGAGGAGTGGATGGAAAAGAAAGAGGTACCAGCAGGACACGCGGTCTTTCCAGACGGCTCACGGAGGGAGGACAAAGTGGGCAGCGGAGTTTTCTCCAACGACCTCAACCTCAGAATTAGCTTACGCCTGCCGGACTACTGCAGCGTTCTACAGGCGGAGGTAACCGCCATAAAAGAAGCAGCAGAGTGGCTTATGGTAAATGGGGACCCTGGTGAACAGATCCACATTTACACCGATAGCCAAGCTGCTCTCCGGGCAGTTACTAGCGTGTGCACCAACTCAGCAGTGGTCTCTGGCTGTCGGAGAAAGCTGAATGAGCTCGCAGCACACACAAACGTGAGACTCACGTGGGTACCAAGCCACAGCGGGATCCCAGGTAAGGCAAAAGCGGATGAGCTTGCAAAGAACGGCACAAGCCTGCACTCAACCGAAATATTACAGGATATTGGTATTCCATTTGCCTCGTGCAAGGAAACCATAGCCGAAATAACCTCGAACCTAGCGGAGCGAAGGTGAAGGGATGAAGACACCTGCAAGGTAACTAGGCAAATATGGCCTCACCGAACCAGGAAAAGAAGCACCAACATCGTCTCTCTAAAAAGAAACGATATCAGACTGGCAGTGGGAGTCATCACGGGACACTGTCCCATTGGCAAGCACGCTGAGAGACTGGGCATAGCGAAGCGGGACTACTGCAGAGGCTGCCTGGACGAGGAGGAAGAGGAGAGTGTTCAGCATTACCTATGCCAATGCCCCTCTCTGACCGCAACACGATTGCTCTTCTTAGGCCGACCTTTCTTGGATGATCTCTCTGACCTCGCATCACTAGATGAGCAGACTCTCATGAGGTTCATCCACGGCTCGAAATGGTTTAACAAGATCCCCTGAGGAGGGTTGTACTGCAAGTACCGTGGTAACACAACGGGCCCATCTGAGGCCTATGTGAGCATTAGCTGCCACTTAAACCTAACCTAACCTAGTCAAACTCGTTGAAATCTATCCTGAAACCGCGAAGAAGACTAATTTAAGCCATTTGGGTCGATTGCTTTATTAGTTCCTATTAGTTTCGTGTTGATGGCTTTTGAATTTTGTGTTTTTTAAGGGAATTAGTTAACTAATTGGAGTAGACTGTGAGGATTTTTGTTGCGAACGTAATGCGGAATAAGTTTTATTTTAAAGTTTTTCGCGAATTTCGCTCAGTTTTTGCAGAAATTTGCAACATAATCAATGTTCTTGAAAACAATTATTGGTTTAGGTTTTGAATGTTATTCAACAAAATTAGTAAACCTATTGCAAAACTAATTGCGGTTGCTTGTAGAAAATTAAATTTGCAATAAATTTTATTTGAAACGTTTTCGCGGATTTCGGCGTGGTTTGCGAAAATTTGGCATTCAAATTTAAATATTTGTTTGTTAAGATACAAATATTAGCAAAGCATCTTACTTTAAAGTCAAACCTGAGTTTCTTGAACAACATTGCTTTGATTTCCAGAAAAATCTTAATAATGCAGACTAAATAAAAACTATTCAACTAAATAATTAAGCAGTCTTATATGAAATTTAACGCTCTACAAGTTTTATTTTAAACATTTTTGCGAATTTTCGCCAAATTTTGAGATATTTCACAATAAATTTTCAAAATCAAACTCGTCCTTAAAACCATTCAAACTATCTAGATAATTTAGTCAAACTCGCTGAAATGCATCCGGAAACCTCGAAAAAGACTAATTTAAGTCATTTGAGTCGAGAGCCTTATTAGTTCTCATCTTGTGCTTTTTTTAAGAAAATTAGTTAACTAATTGGAGTAGACTGTGAGGATTTTTATAGCGAAATTAATGCAGAATAAGTTTCATTAATAGTAGTAAGTGTTTGGCGAATTTTCGAGGTAATTAGCGGTAAATTTACAAGCTCTTAATTTGTCTGAGTTCTAGACTCGATGACTTAGTCTAACCTATGTGAATGCATTGTAAAACCTTAAAGAAGATTAGTTTGTTGTATTTGGGTCGATAGCCTTTACTAGTTTCTAGTAAAATTGGAATGTTGTAGGATTTAGTTTAGTTACCCGTGTCACATCTCGTCTAACAACTTCCCTAAGTAGTTACCGGGGCAGAAACAGTCGACTAAATGCACATCGAGCAAAGCGAACGCATAAAAACAATGGAATACGGGAAATTGGAATCGAGTGAGCGAGCTCGTGGCCGCAGCCTCATTCGATATTCTTCGGATCCTTGTGCCTCGATATTGGGGTACGTTGTGCGCCTTCCGTGCACTTTATCATCAAAGAACCGCCAGGAACAATCACCATTTGAACGGCCATCATCTTTTACGACCCCCCGCTACCCCCGCGATCCGCCGGCTGAAATATCAATTTCTCTCTGCATTCCCGCACATCCCTCCACCGCCGCCCCCAGATCGATGGGGAGCGTGTGTGTGTCACGTTGCCGATGACGACGACGTCGTTCACTTGTTTCGGCTCTTGTTTTATCGCCCGCGGTGCAAGTATCAAAGCTGGCTGGGGGGGGAGTTTTGTTTTTATTGCCATTGGCAAATGTTTATATTGCAGTTGTTGCTCATCCCGCTAGCCACAGATCACTCAAATTAAAACTTCTTCAGACTATCAACGAGTTTTACTAGATTAAGCTAACCTAACTTAGTTTAAAACCTAGTCTAACTTACAGCTAAATCACAAGGAAGGTTTGAAGTTTTAAAATTAAATCTTCTGTTTTAAATCGCGAGGGGAGCCAAAGCAGTCCAAATCTGCGGAAATGTTTCGAATAAAATTTATAGCAAATTAAATTTCCCACAAGAAACCACATTTAGTTTTGCTATTAGTTCACTAATTCTGTCAAGTCCATTAAAAACATAAACCAAGAATTGTTTTCAGGAATATCGATTATGTTGCAAATTTCTGCAAAAACCGAGCGAAATTCGCGAAAAACTTTCGAATAAAACTTATTTCGCATTAAATTTGCTATAAAAATTCTCACAGTCTACTAAAATTAGTTAAATAATTCCCTTAAAAAACAAAAGATTCAAAACCCATCAACACGAAACTAATAGTAACTCATAAGGTTATCGACCCAAATGACTTAAATTAGTCTTTTCGAGTTTTCAGGATGGATTTCTGCTAGTCTGACTAATTTTCCTAGATAGTTTGAATGGTTTTAAGAACGAGTTTTGTCTTGAAAATTCGTACAAATTTATGGCGAAATATCTCGAAATTTGGCGAAAATTCGCAAAAATGTTTCAAATAAAACTTGTAGAGTGTTAAATTTTCTATAAGAATGCTTAATTATTTAGTTGACTAGTTTTTATTTAGACTACGTTATTAAGTATTTTCTAGAAATCAAAGCAATCTTGTTGAAGAAACTCAGGTTTGACTTTGAAGTAAAATGTCTTGCTAATATTTATTTGTTAACAAACAAATATTGTTGTTTAAACGCCAAATTTTTGCAAAAGAAGCCGAAATTTGCGAGAATGTTGCAAATACAATTTATGGAAAATTTTATTTCCTACAAGAAACCGCATTTAGTTGTACAATTAGTTCACTAATTCTATTAAATACTATTCAAAATCTGAACCAATAATGGTTTTTAAGAAAATCGATAATGTTGCAAATTTCTGCGAAATTCGAGCGAATTTCGCGAAAAACTTTCAAATAAAACATATTCTGCCTTAAATTCGCTATTAAAATCCTTACTTAATCCTTAAATTATCTGTATTCCAGATGTAGTTTTACTTGATCCGTTAAATACGAGTCTCAATTTGGTGATTAGACTTTGTTTTTATAGAATTCCATGGAATACCAGGAAGATAGTAGACAGGAGAAGTTTCTGGAGCAGAGAGGGAGGCTCGAGTTAACTGTGATAGCTCTTCGTACTCGCAAATAAGTTTGGAGTAGAGTTCATCGTAATAAGGATCAGTTGAGAGTCGACGTAAAAGACGATTGAGAGAGGCAAAAGCTATATGTCGAGGGTGTCCGAGATGACTTGCTTCAGAATTAAGAGGCAGCCGTCCGATGTAACGTCCCGATTTGTTCCGTGAGTGACAAAAAAGAAAGTGAGCTTCTCAGCCTCTCTGCACTAAGATAACTATTAGGTTTTGACGAAACTTCTTCCTGTGCCCAGAAGTTTGTAAGGAGTTGATGAAGATCATCATCAACTGCAACTGTGTATGTGGCAGCTTCGATGTTAATGAAATTTCGTTCACTTGTCCGGTAACAATCCTTTCGAATCTCGAACGTTGAGCTATTGGTTCGTGCAATTCTCTTTTAATGATGTCTGGTTCGATGAAGTGTCCATATGAATCCGCTCCTAAAATGATATCATTTGTGCCAGGGGCGAGGAATTGCGGATCTGCAAGAGGAAGTCCACGAAGATGTGACCAATCCGAATTTGAAACCGGAATGATGGTAGCCGTGTGGTGAGTTGTATCTATATGTGCGCTGTCTGTGCGCTAATGAATTGATATCAGAATGAGTGAAACTATGCCGCGAGTTGATCCGGATTGAGAGCCGCCGATGCCGAATGGTCGAGTGTTGTGGGATCAGTATTTTTTTACTAGATTCTCCGAAACGAATGAAACTTCAGAACTTGGATCTATGAGTATTTTGACCTTGTGAGTAGAGCCATATAAAGATCTTACTATAGCTTGACTTGTTGCCAACAACACCATAGCGCGAGAAGCTAAAAGTACCGGTGATCGAGCTAGCTGGATAATTGTCGCATCTAGTCAACTATGAGAAGAGCTGGTTGTACAGTTACTTGTGTTGGTAGTGGAAACGTTCCGAAAGGTGAATTTTCTATGATTGCAGTTTGAGGTGAGGTAGTGTAGTGTTTGAGGTGAGGTTGAGGTGAGGTAGTGATTGAGATGTTTTCGATTGCAAGGGATCCATGGATGTAGCATAAATTGGAAGGCTTTGAGATAGATGAATCAGTATGTGATGAATTCTGTTGCACTCCTTGCAACGGTTCGGATTCCGACGGTTGATGACATTATAATTCCCAAGGCAATTGTAGCAAAGGCGTAAAAGCTCGACAGTTTCTTTCCGTTGTTGAGGATTCTTCGAACGGAAATCTGGACAGGCGACGATGTAATGTTCCTGTTTACAAAGCCTACAACAACGAGTGGGGGATGCGGGTTGTGTAGCCGGTTGAGCCAAATGCACCTGGCCTGAGGACCGAACTGAGTGTGGTGGCAATGAGGATGATTGACAATTTACAAAAACTATCGGAGCTACGTGCTCGATTGAGTTCGAGGTTTTCGAGTCCTCGTGCTTGAGGCGTTAAAAAGCTCTTAAATTCATCAAACGATGAAGGTTCTGTAGATGATCCCAACTTAATTTCCAATATCTCTCAAGTTTTTGAATCTAACCGCTGTACCATGAGATGAACTAGAAGCAGATCCCAATATTGTACAGGCGCGCCCAAAGCGGATAATGCGTTTAGCGATTCTGTAGCTGACGTTAGTAGAGAGTTTAGTACTTTCGCTGTTCGTTTTGCATTCATTTTGTTGTCACAAATTGTTTCGAGTTGCGCCGAAAAGAGTCGTAGCGACTTACAAGCATATCTCCGGATACTGAGAGGTTCGAAATTAATTGTGCTGCTTCGCTACACTAGGTAGTACATCTTACCGACATTACTGAGATCTGGATGTTTTCCTATCATAGATGAAAACATATCTTGAAACGATCGCCAGGAGCGGCAATCACCAGAGAAAGTAGGCAGGGAAATTTCAGGTGATGATTTCATAAAGAGTGATGGAACTGTTGAAACCTTCGCCAGTGATGTCCCAGATGTTGGATTGTTTGCCTCCCGCTTTTCACGTTTCATTGGAAGTGCCGCTTTTCCTTCCACATAAAGTGAGAGACAATCGTCATATATTCTTTCTTTATATATGTGCTATCTAAAATGATATCCGCTTTTAATTCACACAATCTCTCATGAGTTGAGAAGTTCTAATTTCGTTATAATAATATTTGTTGAGTCGCGGTTGTTGTTTGTCTTTGGACAAACGTTCGCGTGATCAAATCTAAGGCGGTTAATTCAGGGTTGCCAATAGATTCGATCGGCACTGGAAATTATATGTTTGGGCAAATAAAACTTGCACGCCTCGATAAACATGTATTTATTATTTTACTCTATTTTTAGCAATTGTGACGACGTGCACTGTCGGAGCTTGCAATCTTCTTGGTGCGTTTGTGACAAGAGGGTTATAAATGAAGTGAGTGTGATTAGATATTGTTACAAACAGGAAAACTCAATCCCACCTCCCATTTACCTGCCCCCATTGAACCAAGAAGAATTCCAACGCGAAGTACACGTGGTGTAATTGCACGTGGTGTATTTATATGTCTAATCTTAAAACTACCCAAAATTAAAATACTTATTCTAAGGAACTTTATTTTCAATTGTTTACGACCACCAAGCATCCAAAACTCATTAGCGATCGTAAACATCCGCCGAAGCGTATTTACAAAGGATAACAAATGGTATTTCAGATGCCAATTCCAACCCGAAGTGCACGTGGTAATTTCTATGGCTAATCTTAAAACTAGCAAAAATTGAAATACTTATTCTAAGGAACTTTAAACATAAACATTGCATTGTATTTTCAATCGTTTACGACCACCAAGCATCCAAAAACCTTTAGCGATCGTAAACATCCGCCGAAGCGTATTTACAAAGGATAACAAATGGTATTTCAGATGCGTAGCGGCCATAAACAGCTCCAAACGCATTCAAACAAATATCTACTACCCTACCGACCAGATGTTGGGAATCTACTGGTCGGTTTAAGATAATCTTGATGAAATTATTATTTACCTAAATTTAGAATACATTTAACAAAGAAAATAGTTTTTAAAATAAAAATAAAATAAAATTGTTTGGTCTTAAAAATATTAATGTTGACTTTTGAAAAAACATCTTCACGGGTTTTGTCAGACATTGTCTTGATATAAAGGAAACGATTCATTTGGATAGAGATCCTTGATTCGGTATTCGACAAAATTATCTTTCAAAAATAAAAATTGTTTCAAACAGTAGAAACCGCACTGATTGTTGTAATTGTTCATGAGCAGAAACCGCACTGATTGTTGTTGTAATTGTTCAAAAATAGTAAAAGCCGCACTTATTGTTGTTGTGAAAAAATGCGAGACAGACTAAAGTGAAACACGGATTTTTTACTTACTGTTACTTTTCTTCACTAATCTACACCATATCCGGTTCGAAGGACCAAAAAATGTCTGAGTTAATAATTAGTTTTGTCTGGTCGTGGTGGAGATTTGAATTAATTATCCAGACACATTACAAACCAATAACTTTTAATTATACAATTCACAACCGAAAGAAAACTTAAAAACAAATACAAATGTTAACACTGGTCGAGAAAAACACCAAAAACATATAATGTTAAACTTAAAAAGAGTTGCCGCATATTTCTGTTTTTTCTTCTAATCTCGTTGATAAATACCGCCCTTTTTCTCTTCTTTTTGTTTTTAAGTCGCTAGTGACGCTCTTGATGGTTATAAAAAAATACAACTACTTGAAAATGATACTTGAAAATGACCTTCAAACGTCGAAACTCGAGTCGTGATATGTGTAGAAACTTTTATAACGGTGAATAATAAGTTATATAACATTTTTACATAATAAAAGTGTGGTAAAAAACAAAGTGAATTTTTCAATTCAATGTAAAAAAATACAATTTCGAGGCGTCTCTTCCTGAATAAAATAAAGTGTCGTTGGTTGCCTAACACTTTTTAAAACGACTTTCCTAAGTCTTTTTCAAACAATCTAGATAGTTTGAACGGTTTTAAGAACGAGTTTTATCTTGAAAATTCGTCCAAATTTAATGCGAAATATCTCGTAGTTTGGCGAAAATTCGCAAAAATGTTTGAAATAAAATTTGTAGACCGTTAAATTTTCTATAAGAGCACTTAATTATTTAGTTGACTAGTTTTAATTTAGACTACATTATTAAGATTTTTATAGGGATCAAAGCAATCTTGTTGAAGAAAGTCAAGTTTGACTTTGAAGTAATATATCTTGCTAATACTTGTATCTTAACAAACAAATATTGTTGTTTTAACGTCAAATTTTCGCAAAACAAACCGAAATTCGCGTTTCAAATAAAATTTATAGCAAATTTAATTTCGTATAAGAAACCGCATTTAGCTTTGCAATTAGTTTACTAATTCTGTTAAATACTATTAAAAACCTAAACCAATAATTGTTTTCAAGAAGATCGATTATGTTGCAAATTTCTGCAAAAACCGAGCGAAATTCGGGAAAAACTTTCAAATAAAACTTATTCCGCGTTAAATTCGTTATAAAAATCGGCACAGTCTACTCCAATTGGTTAACTAATTGCCTTAAAAAAACACAAGATACAAGACCCATCAAAACGAAACTAATAGGAACTAATAAGGCCATTGACCCAAATGACTTAAATTAGATTTCTTCAAGTTTTCAGGATGGATTTCAGCGAGTTTGACTAGGCAATTTAGCCAAACTCGTTGAAATCCATCCTGAAAACTTGAAGAAAACTAATTTAACTCATTTGGGTCGATGGCCTTATTAGTTCCTATTAGTTTCGTTTTGATGGGTCTTGCATCTTGTGTTTTTTTAAGGCAATTAGTTAACCAATTGGAGTAGATTGTGACGATTTTTATAGCGAATTTAACGCGGAATAAGTTTTATTTGAAAGTTTTTCGTGAATTTCGCTCTGGTTTTGCAAAAATTTGCAACATAATCGATTTTCTTGAAAGATAGTTTGTATGGTTTCCAGAACGAATTTTGTCTTGAAAATTCGTCCAAATTTATTATATATATATATATATATATATATATATATATATATATATATATATATATATATATATATATATATATATATATATATATATATATATATATATATATATATATATATATATATATATATATATATATATGTTGTATTTGAGGTTTTCACGGATAGACACCTGTGTTGTATTGTTTTCTCGGGGATTCCGCGTTGATGCTGAGGGTTGGCTCTGAAAAGAACCGGATTCTCGACGTTTCGGCGAACTAACATTCGCCATTTTCAAGAGATATATGCGTCCGTGCGGGTCAACCGTTAGACGCATACTGAGAGGTTGTTCGTGCGATGCGACTACTTATAGCTGTCTGGCTTCGGTTCATGTGCGTTGTGTGCGGTGCTTCGGTTCGGTTGTTTGCCTTGTTGGTCGTACATGAGTCTGGGGTGTCTGGGATTGCATTTTGAGGGAGGATATGATCGGTCGGCCATGCTGGGGGCAGTCTCAAGGAATCGTCTCTCGTGTTAATGCAGTAGTCTCGTTTTTCTATCTCTATGGCTTCTCTGTATACTCGTGACATTTCGTGGCTAATCTGTGCAACAGTCCTTGGATTTCTAAAGTCCATCCAGTGACCGGTGTTTGTGTGTTGGACAAGTGCCGATGAAACTATGTCTCTATGTCTGACTGAAACTACATGTTCTTGAATCCTAGCAGATATTTTTCTATTGCCACGTCCAATGTAGGTTTGTTCACATGTTCCGCAAGGTATTTCGTAAATTCCATGGGATTCTAACGGGATGGTGTCTTTAACGCTGCGTAGCATGGAGGATATTTTCTGGTTAGGTTTGAAAATGGTGTCGATGTTGTGTCTTTTAAGGATTCTGGCGATTTTGTCAGTTGATCCATGAACATATGGTAGGTATGCTGTGCTAACGGGTTTCTGGCGTTCTTCAGTTCTTTGGCAACTGTTCTCTGTACGACGGAAAGCTCTGGATATTAAGCTGTTTGAATATCCATTTGAAGAAAGAGCTTCTCGTAAGTTCCTCAATTCTTTCGGTAAGTTAAACTGGTCCGCTAGTCTTTTGGATCGGGTGGTAAGAGTGTTGACTACAGATGCTAGTTGTTTGGGATGATGGTGCGAAGAAGCGTTCAGATATCTGTCTGTGTGGGTTGGTTTCCGGTACACAGTGTGACTCAAAGTGCCGTCAGGTTTCTTCTGTACCAAAACATCCAAGAAAGGAAGTCGTTGATGCTTTTCTATCTCCATTGAGAATTTAATTTGGTCGTGTTGGGAGTTAAGATGGTTAAGGAATTTGCCCAGCTCTGGTCTGCCGAGGGGCCAGATTACAAATGCGTCGTCAACATATCTTAACCAGAGTGTAGGTTTAAGTGTGGCTGATGAGATTGCCTTTTCCTCAAAATCTGTAAGAAATATGTTGGCTATTACTGGGGATAGAGGTGAACCCATTGCTGCTCCTAGGACTTGTTTGTATATTTGACCATCGTACCTAAAGTATGTATTCTTTAAACAATGTTCTGCCAGATCTGATACATACTTTTCTGGTTTTAATTTTGATCTTATGATGTTTAAGGCCTCAGGGACCGGCACTTTTGTGAATAAAGATACAATGTCAAAGCTCACATGGAGGTGGCCGCGCTGGAGTTGGTGATTTTTCAGTATGTCTATGAAGTGTTTAGCATTGCGGACATAGGGATCACAATCTTCGGCGTATGGTTGTAAACATTTTGCTAAATGTTTCGCAAGAAGTTGGCCCGGTGAACCAACGGAGCTTACTATTGGTCGTAGTGGGGCTCCATCTTTGTGGATCCTTGGTAAACCATATATCTTGGGACACCGTGAAGATTTCTCCCTTGGTATAAGATAATTCATTGTTTCCTTGTCAATGCTAGAGCTTAGGATCTTTTGTCTGGTAGTTTTATCTAGATAGGTTGTGGGGTCCGTTGTACTGGGTAGATAAGCTGGGTCATCTAAGATTGTAGTCATTTTTTGTTTATAGTCAGCACTGTTCATGACTACAGAGCAATTTTCCTTGTCAGCTGGTAGGACCACAATGCTGTTGTTTTCTCTTAGTGCCTTGAGGGCTTTGAATTCCTCGTATGAGATGTTTCTTGTCGGTGGTTTGGCAGATCTTAAAATGTGGCATGTTTCCTGTCTTATTGTCTCGTCTAATGTGGCAGGGAGTTGTGAGATAGCAGTCTCGACACCAGTGATTATGTCTTCTTTGGGAAGGCGAGTTGGTGCTATTGCAAAGTTAAAACCCTTGGCCAGTACGGTTTTGGTAGGTTCGTCTAGCTGCTGGTCTGAAAGATTGTAAACCACTTTGTCGATGTTGAGTGGTTTTGGTGCAGGTTTTTGTCCTCCATGCTACGCAGCGTTAAAGACACCATCCCGTTAGAATCCCATGGAATTTACGAAATACCTTGCGGAACATGTGAACGAACCTACATTGGACGTACCAATAGAAAAATATCTGCTAGGATTCAACATGTAGTTTCAGTCAGACACAGAGACAAAGTTTCATCGGCACTTGTCCAACACACAAACACCGGTCACTGGATGGACTTTAGAAATTCAAGGACTGTTGCACAGATTAGCCACGAAATGCCACGAGTATACAGAGAAGCCATAGAGATAGGAAAACGCGACTACTGCATGAACACGAGAGACGATTCCTTGAGACTGCCCCCAGCATGGCGACCGATCATATCCACCCCCAAAATGCAATCCCAGACACCCCAGACTCATGTACGACCAACAAGGCAAACAACCGAACCGAAGCACCACACACAACGCACATGAACCGAAGCCAGACAGCTATAAGTAGTCGCATCGCACGAACGACCTCTACGTCATTCGTCACTCGCTCCTCCGCTGTCACAAGATGAACACGTTTATTCCGACAACGCCCAACGAAGCTCTCGCAGCAAAATTCCTCGACCCCGACTACCTGGACACCGTGGACGACAGCGTCCTCGTAGAGATGATAAATTATATAATTAAACTGAAAAAGACCCGAATCGCCAACGAGAAACCCCTTCAAACCGACACCGAAAAGACAACTGAAGCTGCCCCCGAGAAGACCAACGAAGCCGCCGCCGAGAAGACTAACCAAGCCGCCGCCGTAAAAACAAAAGAAGCCGCCCCCGAAAAGAAAACTGAAGCCGATGCCGAAAAGACAACCGAAGCCGCCCCCAATAAGACAACTGATGCCGCCCCCGAGAAAACAAATGAAACCGCCGCCGAAAAGAAAACCGAAGCCGTCGCCGAAAAGAAAACCGTAGCCGCCGCCGAAAAGACAAACAAAGCCGCCCCCGAAAAGAAAACTGACGCCGCCCCCGAGAAGACAAACGAAGCCGCCGCAGAAAAGACAACCGAAGCCGCCCCATGGAGAAGAAATACACCAATGGACACTCACAGCCCCACCGAAGCCGCCCCCAAGCGTAAACCCGACCAAGAAGAACAGCAACCCATCACCATCAACGAGAAGACCAAACACATCAGGACCACAGGCCCCTGGAGAACAACCACAGAAGATGAAACACAGAAGAAGCAACGAAGAAAACCGAGAACCACACCGAGACAACAGGACCCAACTGTAATCAAGTAAAGCTAACGAAACCCAAACTCAACGAAAGACAAACAACAGACGACACAGACAAACAAACAGAATAAAAAAAAAAAAAAAACAACGACAACCAAACCCCAAGACGACGGAACAGCTGAGCGGAAGGCTCAATGACCGTCAAGAAGCAAAGGACACATGAACGACCTCTCAGTATGCGTCTAACGGTTGACCCGCACGGACGCATATATCTCTTGAGAATGGCGAATGTTAGTTCGCCGAAACGTCGAGAATCCGGTTCTTTTCAGAGCCAACCCTCAGCATCAACGCGGAATCCCCGAGAAAACAATACAACACACACACACACACACATATATATATATATATATATATATATATATATATATATATATATATATATATATATATATATATGTAAATATATATAAATATATTATATCTCGAAATTTCGCGAATATTCGCAAAAATGTTTCAAATAAAACTTGTAGAGCGTTAAATTTTCTATAAAACGTCATATTATTTTAGGGAACTTATTTAATACTTAACCTAGAATGACTTGTTAACTTGTTTCTGTTTGCAAATTACAAGATACTACGCGAAAGTCGCTACGCTTAACGCGGTATATTTCGGAACTAAGCGAAAATTCGCAATAAAGTTTCGAATAAAATTTTCAGAGAATTAAATTGTCTTCAAGAAACCATGTCTAGTTGTCTAGTTCCGTTAGAAAATTCCAAAACAACATCTATTTCCACCAAATCAAAAGTTTGGATTTTGAGAGATTGCTGTGGAAGAACTAATAAAGCTACCGAACTTTGATTAACATTTGGATTTAGTGTAATTCATCCGGAATAGAGTAGTTGAAGTCTGAAAGCTAGGACCAATAATATTGACTAAATATTGAGGAATTAGTTAAACGTGCTTAGGCCCAAGATAAACTAGTTAAGCTACTAATTAAGACTAAATATAAGTTATTATAGACTATTAATTAGAATCAGTGTTATGTTGTCTGAACTACTAAATCCAATTCATTGGCTGGCTTCCTTAAATGGAAGAGTAGTGGTGGAATTGTTCATATTCCCGCAATAAACAAAAAAGCATCGCACGTTTATAACAGGGGCGGCGCACTAATGAAGACACATGTTTTATTCGGGGCTTAACATATCATGTTCGTGGGGCTTAACGAGTCGCCCCTGGCTTCTAAACAAACGGCCGCCTAGGATTCCATTAATTACGCCGATATTTTCTAGTTAGCTTAGAAAAATGTTCACTTATCTTTTGTTTATAATAAATCTAGTTAAACTACATAGCATTCCTTCACTGGTATTGTCTAGTTGGACTAGTTAGACTAGCGATCTGGTTTTGCTTATAAAACTCTTGGTTCTCAAAATTGCAAAACATTGTCCAACTCTAAAACTAATTATTAGTTTTGGCTTAAATTCAGTGGTAAGCTATTTGAAACTACTTTGACCAAATTTTCAAAGTTTCAACAGAATTCGCTAATTAGTTTTCGAGAAACTAAAATTTGCATTTGCAACCTAACTTTTCTCAATCTAAAAAATTGATGTTGCAAAACCTTGTCTAACTCAAAAACTAATTGCTAATTTTGCCTGATATTTAGTGGTAAGCTTACTGAGACTACTTTGACCAAATTTGCAAAGTTTCAAGGGAAGTCGCTAATTAGTTTTCGAGAAACTAAAATTTCAATTTGCAACCTAACTTTTCTCAATCTAAAAACTTAATGTTGCGATACCTTGTCTAACTCAAAAACGAATTGCTAGTTTTGGCTCAAGTTTAAAAACTAGCTGAGACTACTTTGGCCAAATTTGCAAAGTTTCAAAGGAATTCGCTAATTAGTTTTTGAGAAACTAAGATTTGAATAAGAAACCTAACTTTGCTCAAACTAAAAACTTAATGTTGCAAAACTTTGTCTAACTCAAAAACTAATTATTAGTTTTGGCTCAAATTTAGAGGCAAACCTAAGACTACTTTGACCAAATTTGCAAAGTTTCAACGGAATTCGCAAATTAGTTTTCGAGAGATTAAAATTTGAATGTGCAACATAACTTTTCGCAATCCAAAAACTTAATGTTGCAAAATCTTGTGTAACTCAAAAACTAATTATTAGTTTTGGCTCAAATTTAAAGGCAAGCTAGCTAAGACTACTTTGACCAAATATGCAAAGTTTCAACAGAATTCGCTAATTAGTTTTCGAGAAATTTTTGAATTTGCAACCTAACTTTTCTCAATCTAAAAACTTAATGTTGCAAAACTTTGTCTAACTCAAAACCTAATTGCTAGTTTTGGCTCAAATTTAGTGGTAAACTAGATGAGACTGCTTTGACCAAATTTGCAAAGTTTCAACGGAATTCGTTGATTAATTTTCAAAATTTGAATTTGTCACCTAACTTTTCTGAATCCAAAACTTTATGTTGAAAAACCTTGTCTAACTCAAAAACTAATTGCTAGTTTTCGCACAAATTTATTGGTAAGCTAGATGAGACTGCTTTGGCCAAATTTGCGAAGTTTCAACGATATTCGCTTATTAGTTTTCTAGAAACTAAAATTTGAATTTGCAACCCAATTTTTCTCATTCTAAAAACTTAATGTAGCAAAACCTTTTCTAACGGAAAAACTAATTACTAGTTTTGGCTCATATTTAGTGGTAAGCTAGCTGAGAATACGTTGTCCAAATTTGCAAAGGTTTAACGGTATTCGCCAATAAGCTTTCGAGAAACTAAAATTTGAATTTGTAACCTAACTTTTCACAATCTAAAAAGTTAATGTTGCAAAACCTAGCCTAACTCAAAAACTAATTACTAGTTCTGGCTCAAATTTAGTGGTAACCTAGCTTTGACCAAATTTGCAAAGATTCAACGAAATTTGCTAATTAGTTTTAAAGAATCAAAAATTTGAATTTGCACCCTAACTTTTCTCATTCTAAAAACTTAATGTAACAAAACCTTGTCTAACTCAAAAACTAATTGCTAGTTTTCGCTCAAATTTAGTGGTAAGCTAGCTGAGACGGCTTTGGCCAAATCTGCAAAATTTCAACGGAATTCGCTAATTTGTTTTCGAGAAACTAAAATTTACCTAACTTTTCTCAAACTAAAAACTTAATGTTGCAAAACCTTGTGTAACTCAAAAACTAATTAATAGTTTTGGCTCAAATTTAGTGGCAATCTAGCTGAGACTACTCTGCCCAAATTTGCAAACTTTCAACGCAATTGGTTAATTAGTTTACGAGAAATAAAATTTGAATTTGCAACCTAACTTTTCTCAATCAAAAAACTTAATGTTGCAAAACCTTGTCTAACTCAAAAACTATATACTAGTTTTGGCTCAAATTTAGTGGTAAGCTAGGTGAGACTAATTTTGCAAATTTGGCCAAAAGTTTCAACGGAATTCGCGAATTAGTTTTCAAGGAACTATACTTTGGATTTGCAACCTAACTTTTCTCAATCTAAAAACTTGTTGCAAAACCTTGTCTAGCTTCAAAACTAATAACTAGTTTTGGCTCAAATTTATTGCCAGGCTAGCTGAGACTACTCTGACCAAATTTGCAACGTTTCAGCAAAATTCGCGAATTAGTTTTCGAGATATTAAACACAATGCACAGTTTGACGTAGATATATGGCAAATTTTACAACTAGTCTTGTCAAACCTAGCCTATCATAACCTATAAAATTTGACTCCATGTCATATTTGACAACTCCTCTTGTCATAACTAAAATAGACAAGATTTCTACTTAGACATTCCTCTGAAATAAAACGTACATATACGTCAAATTTGACAACTAGTCTTGTCAAACCGAACCTATCATAAGCTCTAAAATATGACGTAAATATTAGTCAAATTCGACAACTTGTGCAAGAAACCTAACCTAACCTAACCTAACCTAACCTACAATATTAACGTATTCTCTAAAATTTTACGTTATGTCATGACAAACCTAACCTTACATCCTATAAAATATGACGTAAATATACGTCATATTTGATATAGTCTATACTACGTATAACTATATACGTCATAACTAGTCTTGTCAAACCTAACCTATCGTATTCTCTAAATTATGATGTAAATATTCGTTAAATTTGACAACTACTCTTGTTAAACATAAAACCCTTTGTTAAACCTAACCTAACCTCGAAAATTTGACGTAAATTTACTTCTAATTTGACAAATTGTCTTGTCAAACCAAAGCTATCATATCGTCTATTATTAGACGTAAATATATATAACACTTGGCAGCTAGTCTGTCAAACCGTTAGGTTAGGTTAGGCTACGACCGGCGCCCAAATACAAAAACCCCTCCCTTTTGCCGGAGACAGGACGGAACTTCGCGAGAATTATTTCGCCCTAGCTCGTATATACCGGCCTCTGTAGTGTTGCCGCCGCGTTTATCATTTACCACTCACGTCGTCGGGACCGGAACTCTGGCACTCTCCAGGGCGCGCTCCGCGTCGCTCTTCTTCGTCGTCAGTTGTGTGGCAAAGAGGCGGACGGACGTCTCCACCGCTATGGCATCTGCTTGTCGTGGTCTCCATTGTAGCTCTCTCGTTGGACCAGGCCACGCAATTAGCCAGCGTGTGCCAGTCATCGTCCAGGGCGTCGTCACAATGGTTGTACCTCTGCGCCACCTCCTTTCCCATGCGGTGCAGATAGGCCCCAAAGCACCCATGGTCGGTGAGTACCTGTGTCAAATGATAATCGACTTCGCCGTACCTGCGCGAGCACAATGCTGCGACGTCTGGGATGACTTCGGGCGTCCACCGGCCCTTGGGGTCTGCCCACTCCCGCTTCCATACCGTCAGTTGTTCGTTCCGGTTCCTCCTTTATGTACCGGGCCTGGCAAATAGGTTCTTCGCCGAGTTTCACCTCGGGCCGCCGTTCGTGAATTCGCTTCCACTCCATCGATAGGAGGTGAAAGGGGGGAATGCTCGCTGGTACTACGACCGTCCCTGTCGCCACAGTCCAATATGCCGATGTTACCCTAACGGCGGCCAGCCTATGCACTGATGCCATGGTCTGCCCGTTCCTCGCCACACACAGGCGCAGCGTAAAGCACTACCGAGTGCACCACGTTCATCAGCAGCAGCCGCTTGGTCTGCTTTCGCTCCATTAGTTGTGCCAGCGCTCGTGCCTTCGTTAGCGCCTTCTCCGCAATCCTCGCTATGTATTCGTTGAAGTACATTCTGGCGTCGATGGTAACCCCGAGGTATTTCAATCTACACTTCACCTGCATCTCCCCGCCATGCATCGTGACCCGTCGTGCAGGTCTTTTGCTGAGCAGCACGGTCTCACTCTTGTTGACGGCAACTTTCAGTCCCACACTCCTGAGCCAGCGCAGTGCGGTCCTTACCGCACCGCAAGCACGATCTCCAGCTGTTCCGGCGTCCGTGCAGTAGCTACAATGGCGACGTCGTCCCCAAAACTCAAAGTTGCACCCTCGGGCATATTGAAGCGTAGCAGATCATCGTACATAATGGTCCACAGCGTCGGTCCCAGTACCGAACCCTATAGAACGTTAGCGGTGATGCGGCGACTCCTCTGTCTCGCGTACGTGTTGTACACCAGGTGTCGGTCCGTTAGGTAGTTCCTGACCATCTCCAGAAGGTAACTAGGCATTCCCTCGCGGCGCTTTAGCGTTCCGAGCATCGAATGTAGTCTGTGGGCACAGACTACATTCGATGCGCCTGATGACTACATCCGATGACTACATTCGATGTTCGGAATCTTGTGGAGTTACCTTGTGGAGATGGTCAGGAACTAACTAGCGGACAAACACCTGGTGTACAACACGAACGCGAGACAGAGGAGTCGCCGCATCACCGCTAACGTTCCATAGGGTTCGGTACTGGGAACGACACTGTGGACCATTATGTACGATGATCTGCTATACCTCAATATGCCCGAGGGTGTAACCTTGTGTTTCGCGGACGATGTCGCCATTGTAGCTACTGCACGGACGCCGGAACTTCTGCAGATCGTGCTGGCGGAGGCGAGGAGTGTGGGGCTAGAAGTTGCCGTCAACAAGAGTGAAAACTCCTGCACCACGGGTCACGATCCATGGCAGGGAGATGCAGTTGAAAAGTAGTTTGAAATGCCTCGGGGTTACCATCGACGCCAGGATCTACTTCAACGAACGCATTGCGAGGATAGCGGAAAAGGCGCTAACGAGGGCACAGGCGCTGCGAAGGGCACAGGCGAGGGCACGGGAGCAGGGCGTCGCCAAGTGGCCTTTCCTCGCGTTCGTCCTACGAGGGATGTCCAATATGGTTTCCATCGCATCCAGTGTCCCATGCGAAAGCCGAACTGTATGTCGAACAATCAGCCTATGCTCGATGGCCTCATCGAGCATCGCCAGCACCAGGCGCTGGAATATCGAGTTTGCCCACCGTATCGAGCATACACAGTGGCCGGTAGGAACCCACTGCGCTTTTAGGGATGAGGACCAGGCATTGTATCTTCCACAGCGGATGAAAGCTTCTCCCGTGCTGGCTGGCGTTGTACGCTGAAAGGAGGATTTCCGGAGCACTAGCCACCGTAGCCGCGACCGCCTCATTTGGTATACCGTGCAGGCCTAGCGCCATGCTGGAGGGCAACCTCTTCTTCGCTGTCCGCAGCTCCTCTGCTGTGAAGTCTGTGAGATCCTCCTCGCCGTCGCCAAGCTGGTGGCCCAGGTTTGTGCCTCATGAGTCGGGAACATATCGTTGATGATACGGACCAGTTCATCGGGGTCTTTTATTACAGGGGGCAGTCCGCGTCAAATCTTACAACTAGTCTTGTCCAACCTAACCTAACCCAACCTAAAATAACCTCCAAAATTTATTTATAATTTCACAACTAGTCTTGTCCAACCTAACCTAACCTAAAATTACCTACAAAATTGGACGTAAATATATGTAAAATTTGACAACTAGTTTTGTCAAACCAAACCTAAGCAAAGTTTATGTGAAATTTGACAATTCGTTTTTCAAAACCTAACCTAACCTCAAAAATGTGTGATAAATATACATCAATTTTGACAACTAATCTTGACAACCTAATATAGCCTAACCTCTAAAATTTTACTTAAAAATTCGTCAAATTTGACAGTTAGTATTGTCAAACCTTAACTGATCAAAACTCTAAAATTTGACGTAAATATACGACAAATTTCACAGGTAGTCTTATCATATTTGACAGATGGATAGTTAATTAATTAATTAAGTGTATATAGTGAGTATATTTAGACTATATGGAGAGACGAGTATATAGTGAATGGAATATCGCCTTGAGCCATGCATCCAATTATGCTTAATATTAATTAGCTTTAATTGAGCCGCGGCTAATTATCACCACTCCATATTTCTCGCCAACAATCGCGTTAATGGGATGACACAGACACAGCCGAGATCAAAGCGTGTGTGCGCGCTTTTGCTAATTGTTTCGATTCAATTAGTTCGCGAAACCGGTCGACTTTGATGCTAATTAATTGCTGGACTCGCCGGCATTTTCCACCAAAAAAATATTTACTTCGAAAGCAAGGCTCAACATCTAATAAGTTAGACTAGATACAAACATAAATTTTTCGAAGATGAAAACTAGTTGCACTAGCTAGTGTGTGCACGGTAGCTAGTGATGTAAATTTTATTACAATAACTAGTTTAGTTCTCTAGTTACAGACGTTTGAATTTAGCACTGAGATGGGTTAGTTTCTTGAGGTGATATCCCAATTTGCGTTCAATTACTAATAAATTAGACTAGATATACCTATCAGTTTATAGAATATGAAAGCTAGTTAGATTATGTAGCTCGCGTAGTAAACGTTATGTAAGTATCTAGCTTAGTTCGCGAGTTATAGACATTTCAAGTTAGTACTTGATTTAGATAATTTGTTAAAGTGGTATGTTAGTTTTTGCTCAATAACTAATAAGTTGGAGTAGATGGACATATCAATTTATAGAATATCAAATCTAGTTAGATTATGTAGCTGGTGCAGCAAACATTATGTAAGTATCTAATTTATTTTGTGAATTATAGACATTTAAAGTTAGGTTAGGTAAAGTTAGTACTTGCTTTAGTTAATTTGTTAAGGTGGTATGTTCGTTTTTGCCCAATAACTAATAAGTTAGACTATATAGACATATCAATTTGTAGAATATGAAAACTAGTTAGATTATGTAGTTGGCGTAGTAAACATTATGTAAGTATCTAGTCTAGTTACTAAGTTATAGACATTTCAAGTTACTACTTCATTTAGTTAATTTGTTTAAGTGGTATGTTAGTTTTTGCTTAATAGCTAATAAGTTAGACTAGATGGACAAATCAATTTATAGTATATGAAAACTAGTTAGTTTATGTAGTTGGCGTAGTAAACGTTACGTAAGTATCTAGTTTAGTTACTAAGTTATAGACATTTCAAGTTAGTACTTGATTTAGTTAATTTATTAAGGTGATTTGTTAGTTTTTGCTCAATAGCTAATAAGTTAGACTAGAGAGACATATCAATTTATAGAATATGAAAACCAGTTGGATTATGTAGTTGGCGTAGTAAATATTATGTAACTATCTAGTGTAGTTACTAAGTTATAGACATTTCAAGTTAGTACTTGATTTAGTTAATTTGTTAAGGTGGTCTGTTGGTTTTTGCTCAATAACTAATAAGTTAGACTATATAGACATATCAATTTAAGGAATATGAAAACTAGTTCGATTATGTAGTAGGCGTAGTAAACATTATATGAGTATCTAGTCTAGTTACTAAGTTATAGACATTTCAAGTTAGTACTTGATTTAGATAATTTGTTAAAGTGGTATGTTAGTTTTTGCTTTATAACTAATAAGTTTGACTAGGTACACAAATCAATTTATAGAATATGAAAGATAGTTAGATTATGTAGTTAGTGTAGTAAACATTATCTAAGTATCTACTCTAGTTACTAACTTATAGACATTTCTAATTACTACTTGATTTAGTTGATTTTTTAGGGTGGTATGTTAGTTTTTGTTCAATAAATAATTACTTAGACTATATAGACATATCAATTTATAGAATATGATAACTAGTTAGATTATGTACTTGGCGTAGTAAACATTATGTAAGTATCTAGTTTAGTTACTAAGTTATAGACATTTCAAGTTAGTACTTGATTTAGTTAATTTGTTAAGGTGTATGTTAGTTTTTGCTCAATAGCTAATAAGTTAGACTAGATAGACATATCAATTTATAGAATATGAAAACCAGTTAGATTATGTAGTTGGCGTAGTAAATATTATGTAACTATCTAGTTTAGTTACTAAGTTATAGACATTTCAAGTTAGTACTTGATTTAGTTAATTTCTTAAGGTGGTATGTTAGTTTTTGCTCAATAGCTAATAAGTTAGACTATATAAACATATCAGTTTATAGAATATGAAAAATAGTTAGATTATGTAGTTGGCGTAGTAAACATTATGTAAGTATCTAGTCTAGTTACTAAGTTATAGACATTTAAAGTTAGTACTTGATTTAGATAATTTGTTAAAGTGGTATGTTAGTTTTTGCTTTATAACTAATAAGTTTGACTAGGTACACAAATCAATTTATAGAATATGAAAGATAGTTAGATTATGTAGTTAGTGTAGTAAACATTATCTAAGTATCTAGTCTAGTTACTAACTTATAGACATTTCTAATTACTACTTGATTTAGTTGATTTGTTAGGGTGGTATGTTAGTTTTTGTTCAATAAATAATTACTTAGACTATATAGACATATCAATTTATAGAATATGAGAACTAGTTAGATTATGTACTTGGCGTAGTAAACATTATGTAAGTATCTGGTCTAGTTGCTAAGTTATAGACATTTCAAGTTAGTACTTGATTTAGTTAATTTGTTAAGGTGGTATGTTAGTTTATGCTCAAAAACTAATAAGTAAGACTAGATAGACATATCAATTTATAGAATATGAAAACTAATTAAAATATGTATTTGGCGTAGTAAACATTATGTAAGTGTCTAGTCTAGTTTCTAAGTTATAGACATTATAAATTAGTACTTGATTTTGTTAATTTGTTAAGCTGGTATTTTAGTTTTTGCTCAATAGCTAATAAGTTAAACTAGATAGACATATCAATTCATACAATAAGAAAATTAGTTAGAATATGTAGTTGGCGCAGTAAACACTATATAAGTATCTAGTTTAATTCGTGAGTTATAGACATTTCAAATTTGTGCTTGATTTTGATAATTTGTTAAAGTGGTATGTTAGTTTTTGCGCAATAACTAATAAGTTAGACTAGACAGACATATTAATTTATAGACTATGAAAACTAGTTAGATTATCTAGTTGGCGTAGTAAACATTATGTAAGAATCTAGTCTAGTTACTAAGTTATAGACATTTCAAATTAGTACTTGAATCACTTAATTTGTTAAGGCGGTATGTTAGTTTTTGCTCAATAACTAATAAGTTAGACTATATAGACATATCAATTTATAGAATATCAAAATTAGTTAGATTATGTAGTTGGCGTAGTAAACATTGTGTAAGTATCTAGTCTCGTTACTAAGTTATAGACATTTCAAATTAGTACTTGATTTAGTTAATTTATTAAGGTGGTATGTTCATTTTTTCTCAATAGCTAATAAGTTAGACTAGATAGAAATAACAATTTATAGGATATGAAAACTAGTTAGATTATGTAGTTGGCGTAGTACACATTATGTAAATATCTAGTCTGGTTACTAAGTTATAGACATTTCAAGTTAGTACTTGATTTAGTTATTTTGTTAAGGTGGTATGTTAGCTTTTGCTCATTAGCTAATAAGTTAGACTAGACAGACATATCAATTTATAGAATATGAAAACTAGTTAGATTTTGTACTTGGCGTAGTAAACATTATGTAAGTATCTATTCTAGTTACTTTGTTATAGACATTTCAAATTAGTACTTGATTTAGTAAATTTGTTAACGTGGTATGTTAGTTTTTGCTCAATAGCTAATAAGTTAGACTAGATAGACATATCAATTTATATAATATGAAAACTGGTTAGATTATGTAGTTGGCGTAGTAAACATTATGTTAATATCTAGTCTAGTTACTAAGTTATAGACATTTCAAGTTAGTACTTGATTTAATTAATTTGTTAACTTGGTATGTTAGTTTTTGTTCAATAGCTAATAAGTTAGACTATATAGACATATCAATTTATAGAATATGAAAGCTAGTTAGATTATGTAGTTGGCGTTGTAAACATTATATAAGTATCTGGTCTCGTTACTGACTTATGGACATTTCAAATTAGTACTTGATTTAGTTAATTTGTTAAGGTGGTATATTAGTTTTTGCTCAATAGCTAATAAGTTAGACTACATGGACATATCAATTTATAGAATATGAAAACTAGTTAGATTATGTAGTTGGCGTAGTAAACAAAATGTAAGTATCTAGTCTAGTTACTAAGTTATAGATATTTCAAGTTAATACTTGATTTAGTTAATTAGCTAAGGTGGTATGTTAGTTTTTGCTCAGTAACTAATAAGTAAGACTACATAGACATATCAATTTATAGAATATGAAAACTAGTTTGATTATGTCGTTGGCGTATTAAACAATGTGTAAGTATCTAGTCTAGTTACTAAGTTATAGACATTTTCAATTAGTACTTGATTTAGATAATCTGTTAGGGTGGTATTTTAGTTTTTGCTCAATAACTAATAAGTTTGACTAGATAGACATATCAATTTATAGAATATGAAAACTAGTTAGATTATGTAGTTGGCGTAGTAAACATTATGTAGGTATCTTGTCTAGTTTCTCAGTTATAGACATTTCAAGTTAGTACTAGATTTACTTAATTTGTTAAGGTGGCATGTTAGTTTTTGCTCAATAGCTAATAAGTTAGACTAGGTAGACATATCAATTTATAGAATATGAAAACTAGTTAGATTATGTAGTTGACGTAGTAAACAGTATGTAAGTATCTAGTCCAGTTACTAAGTTATAGACATTTCTAGTTAGTACTTGATTTAGTTAATTTGTTAAGATGGTGTGTAAGTTTTTGTTCTATAGCTAATAAGTTAGAGTAGATGGACATATCAATTTACAGAATATGAAAACTAGTTAGAGTATGTAGTTGGCGTAGTAAACATTATGTAAGTATCTAGTCTAGTTACTAAGTTATAGACATTTTATTTTAGTACTTGATTTAGTAAATTTGTTAATGTGGTATGTTGGTTTTCGCTCAATAGCTAATAAGTTAGACTAGATGGACATATCTAGTCTAGTTACTAAGTTATAGACATTGTAGGTTATTATTTGATTTAGTTAATTTGTTAAGGTGGTATGTTAGTTTTTGGTCAATAACTAATAAGTTAGACTAGGTAGACATATCAAATTATAGAATATGAAAACTAGTTAGATTATGTAGTCGGCGTAGTAAACATTATGTTAGTATCTAGTCTAGTTACTAAGCTATAGACATTTTAAATTAGTACTTGATTTATTTAATTTGTTGAGGTGGTATGTCAGTTTTTGCTCAATAGCTAATAAGTTAGACTCGATAGACATATCAATTTATAGAATATGAAAACTATGTAGATTATGTAGTTGGCGTAGTAAACATTATGTAAGCATCTAGTTTAGTTCGTTAGTTATAGACATTTCAAGTTAGTACTTGATTTAATTAGTTAGTTATGGTAGTGTGTTAGTTATTGCTCAGTAACTAACTAATTGAAAACGGTAGAGGGGTCAACTTTGACATGTTGAAAGCTAAGTTAAAAGCATGTTGAAAGCTACGTTAGTCTAACTCTCCTACTAACTGGCTTTCTAAGTAGACTAAGACAGTTAGTAGTAGAAGGAACGTGATCGTTGCAACAGTGAGGTTTTTATATAGTAAAAACTAGTTTAGGAATTAGTCTTCAATGCACTTAATAAGATTGCGGCGAGTGCAATAAATCCGCAAATTGCGAAAAACTTGCGGCGCGCTAATAATTTAACCGGTCGCGGTCTCGGCAAGAGAAACTTTCTTTCAGTTTTAGTTAACTAAACATAAACTAGTGATTTACGGCCGTATCTGAAAATAATGCGCTTAAATGCGAAACTTTTTGCAGGAATTTACCTATAAATTTATGCGGCTTCGTCTGATTTATCGCTAATTTTTTTATTGCAAGAACCTAGATCGACTACAAAAACTGCACATAATATCCATAACACCTATCTGAAAACTTCATCAAACATGACAGTTGATAAAAATCTGCCAAATTTGACATTAGTTTTGACACCTTGTCAAAATTTAACATCACCAAACTTTTAATCACATCGACTTGTCAAATTTGAAATATTTCTATATTTGGCTGTAGAAATTGCTAGGATTGACGTAACAAGTCGGTTAATATCTCAAAATCGTCGTAATCTCGGCCCGGATCTGAAATTGCGGCCGTTGTTGATTTAATACGGAGATGTTGGGTGGAGATAGCGAGTACAAATAGTACGGGAAAAGCTTGTAAATAAATCAGCGGGCGAAAAATATTAGCATACGATTGCGGAACGATAAGGGCCGAAACCCTCAATAGGAAACGCGCCCCGTGTACAGTCTAACTAGCCGGTCCGACTTTTGATTTATATTTTTAATGGATTTTCCGATGGAAATAATTACACGTGTGCCGGGAAATTTATAAGTATGTAATCAGACGTCGTTTGTTTCCGAATTTTCCGCTTTCCACACACAGATCTTTATCGGCCCTACTAAAATCGACAAGTTTGCTCAGTTGCCATTTCAATATTCATGAGGATACTTTCTTACATACCACCCAATCCGGACACTAAATTACACAAGTTATAACATATTCTGAAAGCTAGTTCAAATACCTAAACAACGATATAAAATATATTAATATACCTAATTTACTTCTATAGCTACAGACGATTGAAATTAACACTCTGCGTATAGTTTGTTTCTTAAGTTAATGTCTCAGTTTTGATTCAATAACAAATAAGTTAGATTAGATAGAGACTTCAATTGTAAGAAAATAAAAACTAGTTAGACTAGATAGCTAGTGATGCAAATATCATTGCTTTATAGTATCTAGTTTCTCTAGTTACAGACGTTTGAAGTAAACACTGAATTTAGTTACTTTCTAAAGTTAGTATCTCAGTCTTTCCGCAATAACTAATAAGTTAGACAAAACAGAGATATAAATTATCAGTAGATGAGAACTAGTTAGATTAGGTAGATACTGATGCAAATTATATTACAACATCTAGTCTAGATCTCTAGTTAGAAGCGTTTGAAGGTAACACTGAGTATAGTTAGTTTCTTAAGTTCCTATCTCAGTTTCGTTTTAATAACTAATAAGTTAGACCAACTAGAGATTTCAGTTATGAGAAAATGAAAAGTAGATAGACTATATAGCTAGTAAATAAAATATTATTATTTTATCATGTGTGGTTCTCTAGTTACAGCCGTTTGTAGTTATCACTAAGTTTAGTTAGTTCCTTAAGTTAGTATCTCAGTTTTTGCTCAATAACTAATAAGTTAGACTAAACAGAGATATACCTTTTGAGACGATGAAAACTAGTTACACTAGGTAGCTACTGATGCAAACTTTATTGCAATATCTAGTCTAGTTCTCCAGTTACATACGTTTGAAGTTAACTCTGCGTATATTTAGTTTCTTAAGTTAATATCTCAGTTTTAATTCAATAACTAATAAGTTAGACTAGGTAGAGACAGTAATTTTAACAAGATTAAAGCTAACTAGATTATGTAGTTAGCGGAGTAAACTTTGTCATTGTACCTAGTCTAGTTCTTAAGTTATAGACGTTTGAAACTATCGCCCAACTTAGTAACTTTGTTAAGGTAGTATGTTAGATTTTGTTCAATAAATAGCTAACTAGAATAGGTGGAGGGGTTAAGCTTTACTAGCTGAAAACTAGTTAGACTAGGTTATTAGTGGTGAAAGTAACGTGTTCGTACTTGTTCCAGTTTGTTAATTGTTGTTCGGGGCACGTTGGTCTAATTGGTTTTCGGCCTCTGTCCAAAGGAGGGCGACAGGTGCCCCGACCTGGGACGAGACCGCGCTAACTTAGCGAAAAAATCGCGCTGCAATATGAGATATCGTGCAGTGTGTTTTGAGAGTTCGGCGAGTCCGCGACATTTTCGTGCGTCTGACCTCAGCCGACATGTTGGCCACGCTCGCGTTTGGTAGTTAATTTTACGTGAATCCTTATCGGCCGGTTCGATCACCGCATGGAAATCAGCATCGCCTTTTATCCCGTCCGAAACAATTTGAGTTAAGTTTCCATCCTTGTAATTCCTTACGGAAATTACGAATATTTTTTCTTCCAATTTCCTCCTTTTAATAGGCGACGGAAGGACGTTCCACGGAGCGGGTCAGAGACGATTGCAGCCTAAAGGTGTGTGTCGGTACCATCCCGATTTGATATTCAATCGTCAAATTTATCGTTAGAGTTCAGTCAGACCATTGAAATTAAGATTAAGGCTCCGTCGACGTTCGCTAGTAGTTCTGGGTGTTTTGCCACCAGCTCCTCCAGTAGTACGGTTTGTTTCACTTGCTTCTATAATACTTTACCCTCTTTGGTGTATCCGCCTCCTCCGGAATGCAAAGGACTTCTAATGCTGTGAGCTAGCAGCCGGCATTTCAGTTCTCTATAGCGCAGCAGTGACGTCGCATCTCCTGTGACAGACGTGTGGACGTCGCTGATGCGCTCCCAGCTCTGTCTCTCCTTCTCGAATCTGCGACATTCAAGTAGTACGTGCTCTGTCGTCCCCATGAAGCAAGTTGCCACCCCTTCCAGTTCCTCTGTAGTACGGTTTGTTTTACTTGCTTCTTTAATACCTTACCCTCTTTGGTGTGTCCGCCTCCCCCGGAATGCGAAGTACTTCTAATGCTGCGAGCTAGCAGCCGGCATCCCAGTTCTTTAAAACGCAGCAGTGACCGCATCTCCTGTGACAGACATGTGGACGCAGCTGATGCGCTCCCAGCTCTGCCTCTCCTTCTCGAATCTGCAACATTCAAGTAGTACGTGCTCGGTCATCTCCAAGATGCCAGTGCACGTGGGGCATTCTAGTGTTGCAGCTGCCCCTATCCTATGTAGATATTCACATAACCCTCCATGTCTCGTGAGGAGTTGGGTGAGGTGGTTATTAATAAGTCCGTGATTTCTGGTGATTCAAGGCTCGATGTTCGTATGGCTACAGCGGCCTTTGCTGAGCGTATTATATCTCCTCTACCACTTTACTATAGTAGCTGCTCGCGGTCCTTGCTTGGGTCTGATTGGCATTCGCTGGTTGATGTTCGCTCCGGTCCAGCCCCCCTTTCTTCTTAACGTATTGTGGCCTGCGTTCCTACGTATTGTGACCAGCTATGATCTATGCCGCCTATGTAGACGCACTTGATCTTCAGTGCGCTAGTCCTTTGTATGGGGGCGATCAGTCTCAGGTACGCGAGGGCCTTCGTCGCTTCCGCCCATAAAGGTGCCTACGCCGGTAAGCACCTTTCTTCTGGCACTACGAGGGCCGCCGACGTAGGATAGGATCCTCGAGATCGCTACCGCAGTCTTGGCCGCTTTGCTTCCTAAATGTTTTAGGTGCTCATTGAAGTGCTCCAGCCATTAGTCCAGCATCACTCCTAGATACGCGATGGGCGGCTAAATTCGGGTGGTGCATCCATGTTATATTAGTTTGAAGGTAGGTTTGACTTTTCTTGCAGTGAAGAGTACTGACTGCCTCTCTCTTGTGTACGGCCAGTAGAAGTCCGGCTCACTTCATCCATTGTCGGATGGTTTTCATGGTTTCTCCAAGCTAGCCTAACCTTTTTTTTGGAGGAAGGGTAAACCTTTTATAGGCACCAACTAGCTCGGTATTGTGGAACTTCTTCTTCTGCAGAGATAGTTTACCCACCAAAACCACCTACCCCCTATTTTCACGCCCTAAAACAACTCGGCACTGCAATCTTGCATAACTTCAAGTTGTGGGCTCCTGCTTTACTTGTCTGTTCCGTTTGTTTCCTTCTGCCATTCCCTCTCGTCCTTTTCCTTCTGCTGCATGATATCCTTGATAATGGCACCGACGTCGTTCCAACTGTCTTTGCTTTCTAGCATCAGCTCTGCTAACGCCCATTGGGGTACATTGCCCCGCCTCTTAACACTTCCAACTTCGCCCTCCGACCTGCCCACTTATCGCAGGTGAACAGCGTGTGTTCGACTATTCCCAGGTATTTTAGGAACTTCTGCGGGCGAAACTTTCTTCCGCCGAGAACGAACTCCACCGGGCCAAATCTCTTCCTACCGATTAGCAGACACGCCTCAGTTTTGTCCGGTGCCCTAGCCAGCTGATTTGCGTTCATCCAGTCTTGTATTGTGTCTAATGTTGTAATAAAAACCATACCACCCACGTGTTTGGGAACATTCCTTTACGCTCGCTTGGTCCCACGGTTATCGTGTGATAGCCAATAATTCTTATAGTTAATTACCATTACGACATCCGACCGTCGTAATAAAATCCTTTCAAGCCACATGTAATTTTAGGGACATTCCAACCCTCGGTCCCACGCTTAAAAGATTTGAAGTCTTTTAGCTGGAGCTTTTCTCCTCATCCAGGAGTTGACAATCTCGATGGCTCTGTTGCCCTTAGACATCGTACTTATTTCGTCCCTGTCCATAACGTAATGAGGGCTAAGTCGTCCCACTGTCTCCATCCCCTCCGGCAGTTCCAGCTTGAAGGGTTTTCTAGAGCCATTTTCTATCCCATTACTGAGCCCTGTGGAACTACATTTGTTCCTTGCCTTACATAAATTTCCCTTCGGCTTCTAGTCTAAACTTCCATCTAGAGAGCCGTCTAGAGATGTCTAGTTCCGTCTTTATACCATCCTTGGTAGGTACGGTAGAAGTAGTCAGTTCGTCGCTTCTTCGATTTCTTCGATTGAACGCGTTCTTGACTGTGATGAACGTGCCTCTCTTTCTGGTACTCCAAGAATCGGCTCGGATTTCTTCTGCAGTTTTTACTACCCTCAGAAGGGCGTCCACAGTTGAGCGACACTTGCGGAAGCCAAACTGGTTGTCCTAAGTAACCAAATTCAGTTAAGATTGTCTCTAAGAGCATGTGCTCCAAGAGTTTCCCTGCTTCAAGTGTTTCCCTGCGCAGTCGAGGAGGTAAATTGGCCTATAGGACGATGGCTCGTGGTCTGGTTTCTTTTCTTTCTTGAGGAGGTCCTTCTAAGCCGTTGTCCAGATTTTCGGAAAACTTCCCAGTTATAGTAGTTTGTTGTAAATTTTCAGGATCAGTGGTTACCGCGAGCTTAATACCTCAGGTGGTATGTTGTCCGGTCCTGATGCCCGACCATTTAGGCCCAATGTAGGCGTTTGCCAACATTGATAATTTCGTCTAATGAGAAGCTCTCAAAATCCACAACTTCGAGTAGCGGCCATTCTGTGTCTTCCTGCCTTGGGAACAGCTGATCCCCTATCTTGAGCATCATATTCATGTGGAGTTTGGCATATGGCTGCCTTGGTTTGAGTTAGTGGGTGGCAATAGCGTACACGTCTCCAGCGTTCCAGTTTGTCTCGAAGGGTGTACCAGTGTTCCCTTTTGGAGCTGTTGATTGTAAGCTTGAGTGTCTTGCTAGCGTTTCGGTATTCGCTTCTCCACCGGAGAGAGGTAATGGTGTTGCCCTTTCTGGCGAACGACTTACTTAACTTAAACTAGCCTAACCAAATCATGTCTAACAAGGTCTCCACGCCTGTAATTTGATATACGTGGCTAGTTTTCGTCTACAACTAAGTAGTTATTGACCGAACCTAAGCTAGCGTATCCTAACTTAACATGACCGGACCAACTCTAACCAGGTCTCCACGTCTCTAATTGGGTATACCTCACAAGTCTTAGTTTACAACTTATTAGTTATTGAAACTCAAACTAACCTAGCTAGCCTGGGCGTTGAAATGCATTAGTGCAAGTACGGAGCCACCTAGCTCCGTGGAGGGTGGGTCTCCCTAATCGAGGTATCCGTGACTAGCATATTCACTAAAACTACCCTGGAATCTGGATACCACTTCAGAACTGCGTTAGTATTACTTCAAAGTGGTGATCCTTTCCATTAGGGCTGCTAGTTCCTGGTCAGCCATTCCTTCCTTTCGTCTACGTCTCTCTTTCTGAGGATCTTGGCACACATTTTTGCGTGACGGTTGTCCTCGTCTTCAATCATCAGGAGTACCTGATATATTGCCTAATATTGCCTGACTTCATATGCTCTCCCACCACCGCTCTGCTGTAGTTTCCGAGCTCTGAAATCGAGGGCATTCGAGGGAAGTATGTTCAGCTGAGTCGCCCTCTGGCAGTATCTGCAGCTATCGTTTTGTCCCTTTCCGATCATTTTAACGTATGCGGCATAGCTTCTATATCCGCTTAGGTAAGGTTAGGTTACTTGCGATAGGTAGTAATTCACTTCTCCATGGATGCGGTTAAACCATGTCTCAATTTCTGGGGTAAGGGTTCTAGTCTAGCTCCCTTCCTTGGCGTCGTTCCAGTGTAGCTACAATCTGCGGAGAACCGTCCCTTTTTTATTTTTGCCTTAATTGGAGGCGCGTTACTAATTAGGTCCATCGGCCAAACTGCCGCTATGACTTGTAGCGCCAGATTCGACCCCATGCGGTAAGCCACCATGCTTTAATTATATCAAATAGGTAAGCAGATACGTCTCCCTGTTTACGTGCGTCCACGATTTGCCCCAAAGGCACAGTTTTGATCGCATTAATGACATCTAGCGTGACGGCTAAGCATATCTTTCTTTATTGCCTCCTCTGTCTTAATCATCTTCTGGAAGGCCACCTTCTCGTTCTCCTGGCTCATCATGGCGGTGTGGTTCTGCAGCTTATCGTCGAAGTCCAACCGGTTGATCGCCTTGAAGCACTTCCGAAGGTGCGACAGCACCCGGAGCGGATCCTTAGCCTCGGAAAATATCACTAACATCTCGTCGTTGGATAAGAAGAAGAATCTCGGGAAGTGGAGCTGTCTCTTTTCAAAATACGCTGTCACGCCGTCGTTTATCTTTTCCAAGTTTTGGTTGCAGATCTCCATGACTTCCAATAAGCCAAAAGCTCCGGCGCTTTATATAACTCTCGGGTTCTTGTGGACTACCTGCATGTAAGGTTTGTAGGTTTGGTCTACTTCCTTGAATACTATTCCTTCGGCCTGGATTTGCATCACGATGTATTTGGAGGAGGAGATGTGGAGGAGGTATAGGTACCACTAGGATTGCACCTTGCCCCATTTCTCGATGGCCGCGTTGATCCTGGTGATCTTCTCGTACCAAGGCTTGACTTGATTCTCCTATAGTTTGACGAAAATCGTCAGCGTCTTCATGACGTTGTTGTCCAAAATCACCTGGACATTATCCAGCTGACTCAAGATGTAAATCCCGGTGTCCTTGTACGCACTCGTCTTGAAATTGACGTCGTCCCATTCGGCAATCACCTTACGCCGTGATCAGCTGGAGCTCCTTTACCTTGCTCGAGCTGATGATCTCGTAGAACTCGGTGTTGACCCCCAAATCTATTTCCATGTTTGTGGGGGGTCATGTCGAAGCCGGCGATGTCGGACATGTCGTCCCAGTGCCGCTGCAAAAGCGCCGCATTGCACACGATACCTATGATGGACAAACCGAGCCGAAAATCTTTTATCTGTTGGATGTATTTGCGCGTCAGCGGCAAGGGACCCGCCTGGTTCTAAGGATCTGGGATTTCCAAAGAACCTACAAAGAGAAGAAGGATCAGGGGTGAAGAAGGAGGCAGGTAATGCTAGACAGACAAGACTAGAAAGCTCTGACTGTATAGAAGCAGTTCTTATATAAAAGTTACAATCCCATGAAAGTTCTTGGATGGTTCTCTGCCGTTATCTGCCTGAACTTCTGCATCTTCACGATTTCCTTGAGGTACTCGTCCACTTGCTCTTCTGTTCGTATGGAGTCTAAGAACTGGAAGGGACAATATATCTAGGCGTAGAAGTTCCGGTTCCAGTTTATACACAGCTTTACCAGATGCTAGAAGGAGTAGATCCACACCTTCAATTCCTCCAGCTCGCTGAAGGCGGAAATCAGGTACTTGAAGGTAGCCTACTCGCGTTTGATTCATCTGCTGCTCGCAGCTGCGGATCTTGACCAGGATTCCGGCCATCTCGTGGACGTACTTGTGGGCGTTGTCGGAATCGTTCAGTAAAGTTTAGGTAAGGGACGATGTATCTGATGTTGGCTTGAATTTTGATGACGGTGTTGGCAAGCTGCTCCTCGAACTCGAACTTGTTTGTACATTCCGTGTACATTCTCTGTTCTTCTCTGTTCTGGAGTTCTGTTCTAAAATGGGTTTGATCTTCCAGCGCCAGTGGACGGTGTCAGAGCAGCCGCGGAGTTTTAATGTTTGTACGTTTGGTCTACTTCCTTGAATACTATTCCTTCGGCCAGCAGTTGCATCACGATGTCTTTGGAGGAGAAGATAGGTAGGAGGTATAACAGCTAGGATTGAACCTTGCGCCATTCCTCGATGGCCACGTTGATCCTGGTGATCTTTCCTCACCAAGGTTTAACTTGATTCTCGTAAGGCTTGACGAAAATCGTCAGTGTCATGACGTGCTCGTCCAAAATCACCTGGACATCATCAAGTTGACTCAAGATGTAAATCCCGGTGAGCTTGTACGAACTCGTCTTGAAATTGACTTCGTCCCGTTCGGCAACCATCTTCTTCAACGCCTTGACCAGCTGGAGCTCCTTCACCATGCCTGAGCTGATGATCTAGTAGGACTCGATGTTGACGCTTAAGTCCATTTCCGTGATCGTAGGGGTCATGTCGAAGCCGGCGATGTCGGATATGTCGTCCCAGTGCCGCTGCAACAGTGCAGCATTGCACATGATGCCCATGATGGACAAACCGAGCCAAAAATATTTTATCTGTTGCATGCATTTGCGAGCAGGCTGCAAGAGAGCCGGCTGATTCAATGGATCTGGGTCTTCCAAAGAACCTACAGAGAAGAAGGATGAGAGGTGAAGAAGGATTCAGATAAAGCTAGACAGACAAGACTAGAAATCTTTGACTGTATAGAAGCAGTTCTGATACAAAAGTTACAAACTCATGAAAGTACTTGGATGGTTCTCTGCCGTTACCTGCCTGAACTTCTGCATCTTCATGGTCCTTCAACTACTCGTCCACTTGCTCTTCTGCTCGTTTGGAGTCCAGGAACCCGAAGGGTCCGTCCGTCCAGGCGTAGAAGCCCGGTTCCAGTTCATACACAGCTTGACCAGATGGTAGAAGGAGTATCACACCTTCAATTCCTCCAGCAAGCTATAGGCAGAAATGGGGTACGTGAAAGTAGCCTGCTCGCGATTGATCCTGCTCCTCTGCTGCTCGCAGCTGCAGATCTTGACCAGGATTCCGGTCATGTCGTGGACGTGCTCGCGGGCGTTGTCGGAATCGTTCAGTATGAGGTAAGGGACGAAGTCTTTGATATCGGCTTGAATTTTGATGACGGCGTTGGCCAGCTGCTCCTCGAACTCGAACTTGTAGATCTCGTACATAGACGAGTTCGGTTCTAAAATGTGTTGATCTTCCAGACCCAGTGGACGGTGTCGTAGTTCAACCGCATATGGTTCCTGGTGGTGGTTGTGATATCCATCAGCCGGCAGATGACGATCAACGTGTTCGCCCAAGTCAAATAAACACTTTAACGAATCATTAAACGTGATCGATTAAATGGAAATATAATCACCTGGAATCATCAATTCCTGCAAGGTTTTCGGGATTTCCAGCGCCTTGTCGAGTTTCTGGAAGACGTCGCAGATGTTCTCGTTCTCCCACTGGTGCTGGAGGACCAGCTTCGAGGCGGTGTCGTGTATGAGGGAGTAGATCGAGTTCTTTACATTTGTTTTGAGGTCCCCTTGTTCAACGGCGCCGATCTCGTTGTACTCGTTGGTCACGATCTCCTCGATCTCGTTCATCAGCCCTCCTTGAAGTTGATATTGGTCGCAGTGTATGCTCCTCCTAAAAATTACAAAATTATAAACTAGTCTCGGGTATCTAGTCTTGCCTGTCTCTGCAATATCTAATCTAATTCATGATTAACCTTCTGGATATAAACTGGTGAAGTTACTCTCCAGCCTATTGACGCACTCGTGCACCGGGCCATAGAACACGTCGATGTTCCTCCTGATCCGTTCGACGCACTCCTCGAGGAACTCTACCTGGATATAGACGGGAACGTATGGGATCTCTTCGGAGGTTTCGTTGACAATGCTCTCGATGGCCAACATGCCGTCCTCGCGGGCTGCCACCATTCTGATGAGGTTTACGTCGTCTCCTCGTGGAGTTGAGCATGAGACTGATGTCGTAAACTGTCGTCTTTTGGTATTATCTGATCCAGTCTGGGCTAGTCTGGTATTATCTGATCTGCTCCGGGGAGCTAGTCTGGTATTATTTGATCCAGTCCAGTTCTTGTTTGGTAATATCTGTTCTAGTCTAGTCTAGCATTAACTAATCTAGTCCACTCTAGTATGATATACTAGTCCAGCCTAGTAGTCCAGTATTTAAATCTCTAATCCGCTAAATAGGCTTAGGCAACCAAATCCACAAGATATTTTATACAAAGATGCCATCTACCAATCTAGTTCTGAACTAAAATAATAAAATTGGGTTGGAGAAAACCTGAACTAAAGAACCAAAAACGCCATCTACCAGTCTAATTTGGGTTGGTGAAAACCTGAACTAAAGCACCAAAAAACGCCATCTACCAGTCTAGTTCTGAACTAATGATAGGAAATCTGTTAAGGTTGGTGAAAACCTGAACTAAAACACCATCTGTCTGTAAAAAGCTTAACTAAAGCGATATCTGCTGGTGAAAGTTAAACTAAAGCGCCATGTGTTGCTGAAAAGCTGAACTAATGTCAAAGTCAGGTCAAGGTCAAGTCAAGGTCAAGTCAAGGTTGGAGGAGGAGGTGGTTCCAGAACGCATCATCTTTCCCTACTAACCTAACCTAACTAACCTAAAATAACCATTTTTTATTGTGGTGTTGGAGGAAGTTCTCACTAAACCCCCTTTTTCACTTGGGTTTTAGTATGCGCCACTCCGGTACCGCATATTCCGCATTTGTTTAGGGTAGGTAGCCCGGACGGTTAGTACCGCCCTGGTTGTAAATGCCGCTACCTCGGCGGAGAATCGAACCCCGGTCTCTCGCTTGTCAGGCGAGTATGTTGTCCATTCACATCAGGGAGGGCCTAACCTAACCTGACCAAGTATAACTATATTTCCACGTCAGTAGTTTAATATACCTAGTCTATGTTTAGAAGTAATGAGTTGTTGAGCAAATATTAGAAATTGCAATATTGCATAATGTTTTTACAAACAATATGCGATATAATATGCATGCAGAAACAAGTTGTGTTGGCGTAAATAAATACCGTTGTGCGAATATATTGTGCTTGTGCAAACAATCGACTGTTTTATGGAAATGCGTATGAAATATTTATTTATATTTTTGCACACACGGTAAATAATAATTTCTGCGCTGGCAGATGGAGAGAGAATTTGCGTAAAAAATTGCAATCGAAAATTCCAATTTTAATATTAATATTTTAATAATATTTCGTTGGTTTTTACGCGTTGCATATTTTTGTTGTTTTTTTTGCAACGACAAAAAATCGCACACGGAATGAAACAAATTACGTGCAAAAAAATAATGTAATATAGAAATTGCAAAAATAACGTCGAGTGCACAAAACGTTGCTGAAATAATTTTATTGCGAAACAATTCGCTCACATTTAAAGTCATTTCGTGCAAAGTTTCGCAAACTGATACAATCACACACATTAAAACCTAGTTAAACTGATCTAGCCTAGTTCCCTAAATTCAAGCACATGATTATAATCAAGCTTAAGATTTCTTCATTCGGTGCCTATCCGGTTCGGATGTTGGCGATCATGATAGACTTTTAATTTAAGGCTGATATTTTCAAAACTTGAAGTGATACAAGCTTCCGGTTCACATTTTCTTAATGAACGGGTTATAGTATAGAAGTTAAATTTACCGCATCATTGTAGTCTTGATGGTTAAGTTAGTGTGGATTGTTTAATAGAGTGCACACTGTTTGTGTAGGCTTTTTGTTTAAAACTAATATTTTGAAAACTGGAAGTGATACAAGCTTCCGGTTTATATTTCCTTAATACCCAGAATACAGGCTATGGAGACATGGTAAACATTTCGTTATAGTCTTGATAGTTTTTTTTTTGGAAAGCGTTCAATTTTTCTTTACGATTAGTTACATTTGGTAGAGAAATCATGTTTGAGACAGCGAAAGCAAATTAGATTATGTACTTGGTGCTATAAGTTGGATTGTTGTGAACTAGTTTCCTATTTATAAACGCTTAAGATTTAGTTCGATAAGTTTACTATTTTCTTTGATATGTTCAAACAGGTAGTATCACAGTTTTTACCCAATAACTAAATAGTTAGACAAGGTGTGGAAGTTGTATTTAAAATCTAGAAATTTGGTTAAATTAGGTAGTTAGCGCTGTAAGTTAAACTGTTATAACTAGTCTAGGTTCCTACTTTTTTTTGTAGGGGTCGTTTGGCTGCAAAGCCTTTCTGCACTGCGACCAACTTGATCTATTGTGCTTGACCCTACTACAATTACTCTCCCAGGAATTCAACTTCGTGAACGAAGTCTAAGATATTCCTGAGAGGCTTGCTATTTAGCTCCAAGGTGATTATTCTTGTGATCCCGAAGTGGGCAAGCCTTATGTGTGCTAGCGCTACACATGTGCACATTATGTGTTCAGCGGTTTCTTCATCTGATTCACATAATCTACAGGCAACTTCCTCGGCCTTTCCCATTTTGTGTAGGTGATATCTCACCGGACAATGTCCTGTGAGTAAGCCTACCAAAGTTTTGATATCTCTTCTAGAGAAGCTTAGCTTCTGCTGCGTTTTTGCGGCAGAATAGTTTATGAGCATTTTAGCTTGCCTCTGTCCTGGCGTGTTCTTCCAGTGGGCTTGCTTTTGCTCTTCTTCCCATTTCTCAGCCCTCTGCCTTAAGTGGGCCTGTATGCTCACAAGTTGGTTCCGGGCCGAAGAAGGGAGCCTCGACCCCGCTTTTGGCGAGTGCGTCGGCCATTTCATTCCCATATATGCCCTGGTGACCCGGTGACCACATTAGCGTGAGTCTCTTACCTTTCACCATTTGCTTCAGCGTTTGTTTACAGATCCAGGTTAACTTGGAATTAAAGTTGTGGGCTTTTAAATTCCTTAGAGTTACCTGGCTGCCCGTTAGGATGTAGATTTGTACTCCTTTAAGACGTTTCTTCAGGCAGATTTGTGAGCAGACTTTCAATGGCTATAATTTCAGCCTGTAGTACCGTGGGATCCTGGCCCAATATCGTGGACTCACTGTGACTCCTGCTGTATATGCCAATTCCTGTACCCTTAGCAGTTTTTGATGCGCCGGTGTATCATATGGACGCTTTGTCTCTCAAGTTTTCGATTCTTTGAACACTGCTTTGGCGGTCATTGATGACCACTTCAACGGCTGTGTCAAAGTCGTATTCTGTAGACATTACGTCCCAGGGCTGCTTCCGAAATTTCTCTCCGATTTGTTCCCTTATTTCCATGTGTCTCTGAATGGGCGATGTACACCTTAGTTTCAGAGCACTGAGAAGACCTTCTTTTTCTACCTGTTTTTGCAGTAGGAGTAGGTCCAACAGAACTTCCATTGCTGTGGTTGGAGTAGATTGCATCGCTCCTGTTATACCCAAGCACGCAAGCCGTTGAAGCTTTTGTAGCATGTTTTGAGTCTTTATTTCCTTTGTTTTGTACCACCATACGAGTGAACCGTAGGTGATAATCGGTCTTACCACTTCTGTGTAAGACCATAGGACCATTTTGAGTTTTAGTCCCCATGTTTTCCCCAAAAGCTTACGGCAGATCCAAAAAGCCGCTGTGGCTTTTGAGAGCGTTTTGTTCAGATGCGAGTTCCAAGTGAGTTTCTTATCCAAGGTTACCCCTAGATATTTCACCTCCTCGGAAAACTCGAACGTCTGACCAGCAATGCTCGGAGCTTGCAAGTTCAGCTTCCTCTTTCTGGTAAAAGGGGCCATTATTGTTTTGCTCGGGTTGACACTAAGGCCCTCCTTCTTGCTCCAACAGTTGATGGTGTTAAGTGCACTATGTGCAAGGTTCATGATTGTACTACCAAACTTACCCCTTATTATGATGGCAACATCGTCTGCATAACCAACCTTTAACCAGCCTTATACCCGTTCTTTGTTAGCATGTCTAGGAGATCATCAACGACCAGGCACCACAGCAGAGGCGATAACACCCCCCTTTGTGGGCACTCTCTCTCTGTGGTTACCGTCCTCGTTGATCCCCACAGTGCTGCGGTAATTTTGCGATTGGTCAGCATGTCTTGAATCCACTCAATGATAGTTTCTCCGATCCCTTTGTTGGTGGCTGCATCCTTTATTGATAAACGGGATGTGTTGTCAAAGGCTCCCTCTATATCTATAAAGATACCTACTGCAATTTCTTTGCAGTCCAGTGCTGCTTCCAATGTGGTCGTTGGAAGCAGCACTGGACTGCGGCTAGCTTCCTAGTTATAGTCATTTGAAATTGGGATTTTTTCTACTTAGCTTACCACAGGAGTAGTAATCTCAGTTTATCTGTAATAGCTATATAGTTAGACTAGATGAACCAGTTATATTTAGTACTACAAAAGCTAGTTAGATTACGCAGTTAGTGCTGTAAGTTAGATTATAATGCCTTCTCTAGGTTGGTAGTTATAGACGTTTGAAATTAGGATTTGTTCTACTTATTGTTTGTTTATCACAGGTAGTTTCACAGTTTATCCTTAATAGCTATATAATTACACTAGATAGACCAGTAATATTTGGCACTATTAAAGCTAGTTAGATTACGCAGTTAGTGCTGTTAAATTGTAATGTCTTCTCTAGGTTGCTAGTTATTGACGTTTGAAATTGGAATTTGTTCTACTTATTCTTAGTTTGCCACAGTTAACTTGCCACAGTAACCTGTGAAACTGCTCCGCAAGAAACAGAACTGTGAAACTCACAGTTTATGCTTATAATAGCTATATAGTTATAGGTTATAGGTATAGTAAAGTTAATAGCTATATAGTTAAACTAGATAGACCAGTAATATTTGGGACTATTAAAGCTAATTAGATTGTGCAGTTAGTGGTGAATACGGAAAGATAGTATGTTCTGGACCCAACGCCAACACTTCCGGTCACCTTGGCCGATTCCGGTGACATTGACGACATTCGTTCCCCCAGAGACTGAAGACTGAAGCGCGCTTCATTCCTAACCTCCCGTAACCTAACCCAATTAACCTAATGCTAACCCAACTAACCTAACTCAATGAGTTTGTAGATTGTAGTATTGGTGGTGACGACTTGTATTGCGACCTTCGTAGATCTATTGTACAACACCCTCTTCCTCTAAACGTTGCTAATTACTTACCAACTACTTAGCAATTTAGAGGTACTTACTAATTTAGAGCGCCTCCTCTAGTCCTGATTCCTTTAAGAATTTTAGGATTTGAGTGGGAATCAAGGACTGCAACTCCTGTGCGTTCAAGCAGTGTGTCCAAAGATACTTCTGTCTCTTGCGGAGCAGTGCTCCGCAGTCTTTGAGCAGATGTATGGTGGATTCCTCTGCCGAACCACATAATCTGCATGTGTCATCTTCCTCTAGGGTCCTGGGTCTTGAGGTGTTTTATAAGTCTGCAGTGTCTCGTCAGGACTTCTGCCAGAATTCTAAGCTTGTTCCTGTTTAGTCTCAGGCAAGCTTTTGTTGTTTTCTGGTTAACAGATCCCAACATTACTTTGGATTGTCTCAACCCTGGAAGTTCTTTCCAGGTTTTCATTCATTGTTCTCTTATTTCTTCATCTAATCTTTTGTGAATGGTGTTCAAACTCATACTACAAAAGGGTTCCGGACCTATAAAGGGATTACTGGATCCCTTGTTTGCTGAGTGATCGGCTTCTTCGTTGCCGTATATAGAAGTTTGTCCTGGTACCCAGTATAGCGTTACTTTATTTTCTCTGCTAAGCTTGTTTAGCTTTCCCACACAATCCCACACCAGTTTGGATCTGATGGTGTATGAGCTAACAGCCTTGATGGCTGCTTGGCTGTCTGACAGGACTGGAATTCGTTTTTTGCGATAATTCCTGTCGAGGTTCAATTGTGCACATCGTTCGATTGTGTGTATTTCTGCTTGGAAGATACTTGGGAATGTTCCCATGAATTCTTTGGTATTTGGTACGAGGTCCAAACACTCCTGCACCAGTACCTTCCGTTGTCTTCGAACCATCTGGATACCACTTAATAGCATTTTGCTCTATGTAGTATACTGAGGATTCGCCGCTCCAATCGGCTTTACTACAACACATTGCTGTGTAGTTTTTCACGAAATGTTATTTCCATACCATTTCGCCTTTTTGTGCTTCCAGCCAGAGGATTTTGGCAGCGAGGCTGTACCGGTATCTGCTCCCAATTATTTTACCTTTGCCTATTTCTTTCTTGCTGAACCTTACAATCGCCAATCTGGCGGCCCTCTCCATGACAAAGCAGAAAGTGCAACGGAGTCAGATCCAGCAGCAGTTATATTGCTGCTGTCGGACACGATAATCACCCGTCGCCCCCGTAATGCAGACACACGCCAGTCTTTGAATCTTTTCAAGCTACTTCCCCATAGAGGCCTTCCCCACGAAACTGCCCCGTAAGTGATCGCAGGCCTCACTATCATAGTGTATATCCATCGCAGGATTGTGGGATTACCCCACGTTTTCCCTTCCAGATTTCTGCACATCATTAGAGCGCGTTTGGCTTTTCTTACCATTGCTTCAGCGTGTCTATTCCATAGGAGTTTGCTATCTAGTGTTATACCCCGATATCTCATCCTGTTTGTATTCTACTGCCCTCTCATCTAACAATATGAGCAGTTTAGTTTTCTCTTTCGAGTAGATGGCATCACCGTCGTTTTGTTCGGGTTGAGTCTCAGTCCTACTGTTTGACACCATCTGCTAGTTATTTTGAGGCCTCTCTGTACGATTTAACAGATCGTTCCTTCAAACTTCCTTATGGTTATGATGAATATGTCATTGGCGTAACCTTGACATTTGATGTCTAGGTCGTTCTGCCTAGCCTTAGTGTAGTAATTCATCATCTACCAGGCTCCACATCAGTTGTGATGGCACACCTCCCTGTAGGCACATTCGATATAGAGATCTTGGGAATGTCTTTAGGAATGTCGTACTGTCGATATTCCTTCTTTCGAGAGCCGTTTTGGCAGCCTTGTACGAGGTGTTGTCAAAGGCTCCTTCTATATCCAAGAAGGCACATATCGCTACTTTCTTTGTCTCCAGTGCTGCTTCTATTTCATTTTTCAGCTGGTACAGGGCGGTTTCTGTTGATTTGCCTACGCTGTATGCATGGTGACAGTTGTGTATTGGTGCCCCTACCAGCACTATTGTTCTAAGGTAATTGCCAATTACCTTCTCCATTGTCTTTAACATCAAATATGTTGGACTGGTGGGTCTAAATGACTTCGGTTGAGTGGTGTCTTTCTTCCCTACCTTCGGTATGAATACCAATTTAGCCCTTCTCCATAGCTGCTGTATTCTCTTTTGTCTCGGCAAGAATGGCGTCTTCCTCTACCTCAGTAAATATGGCAGGACTGCTTATGTCTACGAGTGTGGGGTATAGGTCGTCTTCTCGGTAATCCGAGCTGACTTCCTCGTTCTCGGCCATTGTGGCTTCAACAGAGGGAGTGGCCGCTATTACTGTCTAGTCAACCAAGGGAGTGGCCGCTATAGCGGGCGTAACTACCGAGGGGGAGACCGCTGTAGCTGCCGCTACTACCTCTGCATCCTCTTTCGGATCGAGGAGCTCACGCTTCATCTGATCCACTAGTTCTGTGGTGATGAATGCCACGAATGGCAAGGTCAGCCTTACCAAGTCAGAGCCCCGCTTGACATGGTATGGCTCGATACTCTCTGAGGTCGCCAGGTATCAGAGAGGCCGGTTGCCCTTGGCCACCAACCAGTTCCTTCTGCACGAGTCGCAAGACACCTTGGATTAAGGGTTTGGAACTTCTTGGTTGTTCGCTCTCCGCAGACCACTCCGACCGGAGTTAGACTCCGTCCAACGGTTTGTTGCAAAACTAATCCCTCACACCGCGACAGGTTGACTTCCAGAGTGAGACTCAATGAGTTTAAAGGTGATTTAAGCTGATTCACCCTCTTTAGCGTTGGGCAATATTGACCTCACACTCTTTTAGTGTATTAAAGCTTAAAAGCTGATTAAAGCTGATACATTCTAGCCTTCATTAATGGGTTAACGGTAGTTAGCTCGTCAATTGAGGATTATGAGGGGATCATAAGATTTCATGTGAAGCTCTGTAAGGTATTTAACTAAACGGAGAAAAACTTCGTGGTGAATATATAGGACTGTTAGATCTATCGAGAATTATGCCTAGACTAGATGGCCTAGACGGACTAGATGGCGTAGACAGATTAGACGGCCTAGACACCCTAGATGGACTATTTGGCTTAGACCAGGGATCTCCAACCTTTTTGCAATCAAGAGCACATTCTAGAATGCCGGTCGGGCGGTGAGTTTCTTTTCAAGAAGTCCTTATCTGGTACCCTGGATTTTAGGAAAATGTCGTTTTCAAGGTCCAACATTTCTAGCTCCAGTTCTTCTGTCTTTCTTTTTTTCGGGGCGTAGCTGATATACAATTCGTCTCTCCTTACTTGAATAAGTTCTGCAATATATACTGCAATTTTGCTAACGTTTACTTGCGGCGGGCGCACGTAATAACGGTCGGCGGGCGTAGAGTTGGGAACCACTGGCTTAGACAGACTAGACGGCAGACAGATTAGATGGCCTAGACGGACTAGACGACCTAGACGGACAAGGCGGCCTAGATGGACTAGACAGACTAGACGGCCTGGACGGACTAGATGGCCTTGACAGACTAGACGGCCTAGAGTGACTCCATGGACTATACCGGTTAGAGGGCCTAGATGGACTAGATGTACTAGACGGCCTAGACGGACTAGATGGTCTAGATGGACTAGACGGCCTAGACGGACTAGATGGCTTAGACGAACTAGATGGCCTAGATGGCCTAGACGGCCTAGACGCACTAGACGGCCTGGACGCACTAGACGGCCTAGAGAGACTAGACGGCCTGGACGCCGTAGATGGACTAGATGGCTTAGACAGATTAGACGGCCTGAACGGACTAGATGGCCTAGACGTACTAGATGACCTAGACGGACTAGACGGCCTAGATGGACTACACAGATAGATAGATAGATAGACTGACGGCCTGTACGGACTAGATGGCCTAGGAGGCTTAGACGGACTAGATGGCCTAGGAGGCCTAGACGGACTAGATGGAGTAGACGGACTAGACGGACTAGACGGTCTAGATTGTCTAGACGGCCTAGAGTGACTAGATGGACTACACGGGCTAGAGGGCATAGACGTACTAGATGGCCTAGATGGACTAGACAGCCTATACAGACTAGATGGACTAGACGGCCTAGATGGACTAGATGGCCCAGACGGACTTGATGGCCTAGATGGACTAGATGGCGTAGACTCACTATACGACCTAGGTTTTCCTAGACCTGCTAGACGGCCTAGAGTGACTAGATGGACTAGACGGACTAGATGGACTAAACGGACTACGTCGACGTTAGATTAGGCAGCTGGTGGTGTAAACTGTGCACTTGTAGTTTCTAGTTATAGGTAGTTGAATTTCAGATTTAGTCGAGGTGGCTTGTTGTAGTGTTGTAGTGTTTTAGTTTGGGCTTAATAACTGGGTAGTTAGACTAGCTAGAGCAACTAAATTTAGATAAATGAAAGCTATTTGGACTAGGTATTTAGTGTAGCAACATAAGTGTTTACATCTATTCTAGTTTCGTTGTTACTGAGATTTGAATTTGAGATTTAGGCTAGATGGTTTATTAAAGTAGTGTTTTAGTTTTAACTTAGTGCGCAGCTAGTTAAACTAGTTACAGAAGCTAATATTGGTTAAATGAAAGCTAGTTAGACTAAGTAAATACTACTATAACATATGTGTTTATATCTAGTTTAGTTTTCCAGTTATAGATAGTTGAATTTCAGATTAATTCTAGATGGTTTTTTAAAGTAGTGTTTTAGTTTTAGCTCAATACGTAGCTAGTTAAACTAGGTAGAGAAGCTAGATTTTATGAAAAGAAAGATAGTTAGACTAGGTATTTAGTGTAATAATTTAGATGTTTACATCTAGTCTAGTTTCTTAGTTATGGATAGTTGAATTTCAGATTTGGTTCAGATGGTTTTTTAAAATAGTGTTTCAGATCTAGCCCAATAACTAAATAGCTAGAATCTAAATTTGGTGAAATTAAAGCCAGTTAGACTAGCTAATTAATGCGTTAAAGCACGTACTTAAAGCTAGTCTAGTTTCTTAGTTATAGCTACTTGAATTTCAGATTTTGTTCTAGCTGACTTTATCAAACTAGTTCCATAAAAACAGTGAGCTTAGTTCCATAAAGTCTCTCTCCGCATAGACTTAATACGATTAAGTTGTAATACAAATTCCCGCTCCTCTGCGGCGACCAAACAAACTCCACGGACGATTATCGAGTTTCTGCTTCCTTTTTTCCTCGCTTTGTCAAACCGGTTCACTTTGCTATTTTGCCTCCGCTTTGTTCCGACTACAATGCCCCTCCCGCTCTCGCGCACTCGTCTACCTTCCTCAAACGCAATTACAATAGTCCACATAGCTTCAGATTTCTACAATGTAATTTACTTAATGGACTACGTAGATCAAGCCCTACAAAACACAATATTTAGACAAAACTTCGCAGAAAAGACCGCTTTGAACAAAACTAGATTAGATAAAGAGGGCCATCTCGAAACGCGTCCGTAGATGGCTATTCACTTAAATTAAAATAAATAGATATTATAATCTTAAAACAATGTTGTTTATCTAGTTCTTGTTTAGTGTCACGAAATTAGACTGGGGACTAGTAAATATCTGTTGTATAATTCAATATCCTGCGTGGTATTAGCAAAGGAAGTAGTTGTTTCAACATGAGATTTGTTTTGTAGTCTTAAAAAGATTTAATAATATTATAGAGCTGCGATAAGGTTGAATATATTTATATATTTAGTTCAAGTTTGACGATTTATAATTTAAGAAATAATCGTGGTAAGTGAGATTTTTCCGACGGTATTAGTTTAGTTACAAGTCTATTTCAGAATAGTTTTGAGCCTACTTAGTCTCCTTTATCTAGAGTCTTAAAATTAGTCAAGCTACTTCTAGTCTCAAACTTCTTACATAATAAGCAATATCAGACTCAAATTGGTTTGTTCACAATTAGTCTACTAGGCAATTCCGAATATGTTTGTCTGAATAATTGAGTTGACTAAGGGTTTAAGATTGCTACTGCCCAAACGGGTCATATCTATCTAGTCTAGTTTGTCTTAAAACTTAAGATAGGTGCAAGCAGGCCAAATGTTTTAGGTTCAAGTTTGAGCATCTATAGCTTAGGATCTAGTCCAGGTAGATTAGATTTATCTATTGCAATTGCTTTACTTATAAGTCAAATTTATGACAGTTTGAACGGCATTTGCTTGGTAAGTCTAGTTTATCTAGAATCTTAAAATTAGTGAAGCTACCTTTAGTCTCAAACTTTTTACGCAAGAAGCAATATCAGACTCATATTGGTTTATTCACAATTAGCCTACTAGGCAATTCCTAACAAGTTTGTCTAAATAGTTTAGTTGACTAACGTTTTACGATTGCTACTGTCCAAAGGGATCGTATCTATCTAGTCTAGTTTGTCTTAAAACTTAAGATAAGTGCAAGCAGACCAAATGTTTTAGGTTCAAGTTTGAGCATCTATAACTTAGAAACTAGTTCGGGAAAATTAGATTTATCTGTCAAAGTTGATTAACTTATAAGTCAGCTTTATAACAGTTTTAACGGCATTTGCCTAGTTAGTCTAGTTTATCTAGAATCTTAAAATTCGTGAAGCTTCTTTTATTCTCAAACTTCTTACATGAAAGTAATATCTGACTCATGTTGGTTTGTTCACAATTAGTCTACTAGGCAATTCCGAACATGTTTGTCTGAATAATTTAGTTGACTAATATTTAAGGTTTGCTACTGTGCAAACGGGTCATATCTATCTAGTCTAGTTTATCTTAAAACTTAAGATAAGTGCAAGCAGACCAAATGTTTTAGGTTCAAGTTTGAGCATCTATAACTTAGGAACTAGTTGGGGTAGATTAGATTTATCTATCGGAATTGTATAACTTGGAAGTCAAGTTTATAACACTTTTGACAACATTTACCTAGTTAGTCTAGTTTACCTAGAATCTTAAAAGTAGTGAAGCTACTTTCTGTCTCAAACTTATTACATAAAAAGGAATATCAGACTCAAATTGGTTTGTTCACAATTAGTCTACTAGGCAATTCGGAACAAGTTTGTCTGAATAATTTAGTTAACTAATATTTTAGGATTGCTACTGTGCAAACGAATCATATCTATCTAGTCTAGTTTATCTTAAAACTTAAGATAAGTGCAAGCAGACCAAATGTTTTAGGTTCAAGTTTGAGCATCTATAACTTAGGAACTAGTTGGGGTAGGTTAGATTTATCTATCGGAATTGTATAACTTGTAAGTCAAGTTTATAACACTTTTGACAGCATTTACCTAGTTAGTCTAGTTTACCTAGAATCTTAAAAGTAGTGAAGCTACTTTCTGTCTCAAACTTCTTACATAAAAAGGAATATCAGACTCAAATTGGTTTGTTTACAATTAGTCTACTAGGCAATTCTGAACAAGTTTATCGAAATAATTTAGTTGAATAATGTTTTAAGATTGCTACTGCCCAAACGGATCATATCTATCTAGTCTAGTTTGTCTTAAAACTTAAGATAAGTGCAAGCAGACCAAAATGTTTTAGATTCAAATTTGGGCTTCTATAACTTAGGAACTATTCGGGGTAGGTTGGATTTATCTGACGGATTTCGTTTACTTATAAGTCAAGTTTATAACACTTTTGACAGCATTTGCCTAGTTAGTCTAGTTCGTGTATCATATCAAAATTAGTGAAGCTACGTTTAGTCTCATTTCTTAACCAAAACTTAAAACAATTTTTTAGGTTGAATAGTCTCTATCTAGATAACTAGAGTAAATGCCAGAATGAGTTACACGTCACTCGTTAAACGATTTGATTGGCTTTAAGCAACAGTTTTTCGTTTTTGCGTACGAATCACTGTCTTTGTGCAATTTTTAAAACACTAGGACCTTGTCCAATTTCTTAAAACTTTTTGGTGTTGTCTGGTCCATTCTGGTTTAGCTAATCTAGTTAGGTCTAGTCTGGTATTATCTGATCTAGTCCGGTCTAGTCTGGCCTTATCTGTTCTAGTCTGGTCTGGTCTTCTGCAACCAACTACACAAGATACTTTCTACGCAATACCCGCTGATATAGGCAACCAACAATTCCCAATTTTACTACGATCAAATTTATGAATTAAACTCTACAACGGCTATATAATATATCCTGGTGCCATCTACACATCCACCCTCGGCCGCGTTCAAAACTAATGATAAATCGTAGCGCCATCTACACATTCTCGTTCGGCCGGGTTCAGAACTACTGATCAGATTTCAAGGTTGGTGGTGTCGGTGGGAATAGAACATCCCATCTTTCCGTACTCCTAATCTTGCCAAATTTATAAGTAACTCCGCCTTTGACGGTCCCAAGCCCGTATGAGAAAGGAGGAGGGTTGGTTGCTTTAGGAGAGACCAAATCAACCGTAAAAGGTCAACGTCGAGTCTCGGGCGACGGTTAATTAACCCGATCGTGTATTAGCAGAGGTAGGAAATGACTTCAGCAACCCGCAACTTCGTTCCAACTATCCACCTTAAGCGAAATCGGGGGTCTCGGCTTAGCCGCCCGGATCAAGAGGTAGAAAGCCTCCATGAAAACTCACCCCCAATCCTACGGTGGGACATGCGCCAATAGGATGAATGACTGATGGGTCATCAGTCGCGAGCACCAACCTCAATGGACCTGGCTCACATTGTTGTATAGCGCCTTCACATGGGAATGGGCGTCTCCCCGTGCGCGAGCTGTTTAAATCGACCCTACTCGTGGGAACAATATGGAAAATAAAGAATTATCGAAAACCCTCTCTCAAGAAAAACTCCAAAATAAAATACTTACTCAACAAATCTTTCACAAATCCTTTTTTAATAAAACAAGAACCCTGTCACTGAATAACCTCGACAGCTTAGCACCAGCAGATACGGAAATAAGTACACTTACAGCTGATAGCAACCAATGGACAAAAGTACCTGAGAAGAAAAGGCAGCGCGAAAATCCTGAAACAAACAAAGCGCAAAAACAAAAGTAACTTGATACATACTGGCTGAGCCAACCTATACCAACCTCCAACCGATTTTCCGAGCTAGGAGATGATAAACAAGACAATGACACCAATGAAATCATTGAAAAACCTGCTAAAGCACCACCCGTATATGTAGACCGAGTGAGTAATATCCAACCATTATTAAAGATGCTCGATGAGGTAGCTGCAGATAACTATGAAGTGAAAGTTCTCCGTAATGCACAAGTTAGAATACAACCCAAATCTACCGAACTATATACAAAAAATAGGTAAAAAACTTCAAGAAAAAAATACAGAATTTTATACCTACAGGCCCAAACAAGATCGCTGTTTCAAAGTAGTCCTCAAAAATCTTCACCCCTCCACTGATATAGAAGAAATAAAAGCTGAATTAGAAATACACGGACATACAGTCAGTAATGTTTGGAACGTCAAACAAAGAAGTACCAAAAAACCGTTACCAATATACTTCATAGAAGTAGAACCTAATAGCAACAACAAACATATCTATGATATCAAAAGCCTATTGCACTGCAGAGTCATCTTCGAACCACCAAGACCTAAATGGGAAATTCCACTATGTAGCAATTGCCAACATTATGGGCACACAAGAAAATACTGTTTTAGGAAACCGAAATGTATAAAATGTGCTGGAGATCATGCATCGTCCAAGTGCGAACGTAAAGAAAGGTCGGACTCAGTTAAATCTGTACTTTGCAATGGCAACCATCCTGCTGGGATGGTTGCCAAATATATAAGGAGCTCCAGAAAATCGAATATCCTACACAACCGGAAAAACCCCAAGAGATAATGCATATCAAACAGCAACCAGACAAGCCTGGCACTTCAAGGCAACAAAACCAACCTTCATATAAGCAAGCATTAAAACCCAATAAACCTTCGCATGATCCAGCTGGCAAGTCCAAATGAATTACCAAAAGTCCAAACAAATAACAATGACATGAAAGAAATCATGAATACTATGACGAAACTAATGCAATAATTAACTTCAGTAACAAACCTTGTAATGGAAATCATGACCAAACTGACACATTCGGTTCATTAAAAATAGCCCTGTGGAATGCTAATGGGCTCTCACACCATGTCCCATAAGTGGAGACATTTTTAAAAATAAACAAAATTGATATCTTACTTGTATCTGAAACACATTTTACAAAAAAGAATTACCTAAACAGCTTCAATTACAAATTCTACCAAACAATGCATCCGGATGGCACGGCACACGGAGGATCCGCAGTTCTTATTAAGAATAATATCAAACATCATGAGACCGAGTAATTTAAAACTCCTGAGATACAAGCCACAAGTGTTGTTATTGAGGATTGTCGGGGACACTTGACTGTAACTGCACTATATTCTCCCCCCAAGACATTCAATTAATAAAAGAAGACTACGCCAAGTTCTTTAAAACGCTAGGACCAAGGTTCATAGCAGGTGGAGATTATAATTCCAAAAATACCCAATGGGGCTCTCGCCTAACAACTCCCAAAGGTCGACAATTACAGGCAGCAATAAATGATCTACACCTAGATACAATATCGAACGGGGAACCAACCTACTGGCATACTGACCCAAAAAACTCCCAGACTTGGTAGACTTCAGTGTCATAAATGGGATTCCTACTAATTGTTTCAAATGTGCTTCCCTTCAGGAACTCTCATCTGACCATAGTGTAGTTCTACTAGAGCTTTCCCAAGAGTTTCTTAACGTTAAACGTACAGCAAGGATATATAACCGTAGAACTAACTGGGACATGTTCCGCTCCATAGTAGAGTTTACGATTAATACCGACCTGCCTCTTAAAATCGAAGAGGACATTATTACAGCGGTCGAACATTTCAACGAGTGTGTCCAGAATGCCGCTTGGGATAGCACTCCTGCTGTCAATAAATACACGAAACTAGACTGCCCATCCGTGAACTAGTAGCCGAAAAAAGACAGGCTCGTAAATTGTGGCAAAGTACTAGATTCCCAGGGGACAAAACACGGCTGAACTACCTAACGGCTAAACTTAAGAAACTACTACAAACTGAAAGAAATGAAAATGTACAGAACTACCTGCGTAATTTAGATGCTACTGCTGCTAGTGACTATTCCCTTTGGAAAGCAACCCAAAGACTCAAAAGACCCATTGCCTCTAATCCGCCGATACGCAGGAAGGACGGTTTCTGGGCAAAAAGTGACCCAGAGAAAGGGGAAGCCTTTGCTTCTCATCTTGTTAATGTCTTCGTACCAAACACTGCCCAGAATGCGTCGGAAACGGACAGTGAACAACTCATCAACTCCCTTAATGAACCTTACCAACTCGACCTGCCAATTGAAAGGATTAAGATACGCGAGATCATGGAAGCAATTAGAAACATGAATCAAAATAAAGCCCTAGCATACGATCTAATTACTGCAAAAATACTTCGTGAAATACCTGAAATAGCAGTACATTTTTTGACACACCTGCTTAATTGCATACTAATCAGAGGCATCTTTCCACCCAAATGGAAGGTTGCTCAAATAAAAATGATCCTCAAACCCGGTAAAATTCCACAAGATGTGTCCTCCTACAGACCGATCAGCCTACTGCCCATTCTTTCAAAGGTTATGGAAGTACTTTTTTAAAAGCGATTAAACGCATTAATAGCAGAAAATCAGATCATACCTAACCACCAATTTGGCTTTAGAAAAATCAAGGCACCATAGAGCAGGTGCATAGGATAGTAGAAGAAATACATAAAGCTTTTGAAAACAAAAAATATTGTTGCGCGGCATTTCTCGACATTTCGCAGGCCTTTGACAGACTCTGGCGTGAGGGCTTATTGTACAAAATAAAAAACCAACTCCCGACCAACTATTACATATTCTTAAAGTCATATCTTGCCGACAGATTTTTCTATGTTAAGCAAGCAGAGGACATAACCAAACTTCACAGGGTTCACGCAGAAGTCCCACAGGGAAGCGTGCTTGGTCCGATCCTCTATCTGATTTTTACCTCAGACTTGCCCATGACAGACGGAGTCGTGATCGGCACTTTCGCTGATGACACAGCAGCATTAGCTGTCCATGACGAACCGGCACAAGCAAGTATAATGGTTCAACGCTCCTTAGACAACATCACGGAATGGCTAACTACCTGGCGGATAAAAGCAAACGAGACTAAGTCAGTTCAGGTGACCTTTACGACGCGACGCGCAACATGCCCCTCTGTGTCGCTCAATAGAGTACTGATTCCCCAAGCGAACGAAGTCAGATACCTTGGACTCTATTCGGATCCTCGTCTTACATGGAAAAAACATATATTCACAAAACAAAAAGCACTAGGGATCCAACTAAGGAAACTGTACTGGTTGCTCGGCAAAAATTCACAGTTGTCACTGGCAAACAAACTGCTGTTATACAAATGTATTCATAAACCAATCTGGACTTACGGAGATCAACTCTGGGGCACAGCCTCCAATTCAAACTAGGAAATATTACAGAGATTTCAGTCCAAAATTCTGAGGATAATTGTTAATGCTCCGTGGTTCGTAACAAACCAACAATTTGACCATGACCTTGAAATCACAAAAGTTCAAGAAGAGATTAAACACTCAATGAAGTCGTACAGGAACAGACTTGATAATCATCCAAACATACTTCTTCTTCTTCATGTGTCTTGCCCTCCAAGGGCGTTGACGACCAATTTCATCATTTGAATTTTATCTGCAGCTTTTCGAAATAAGGATCTTGTACTTTGTCCAAACCATTGGCGAAGGTTCTTGAGCCATGATGTTCTGCGGTGGCCTGGACTGCGCGTACCTTGTATTATTGTCTGCTGTAACCTGTACTTATCATTTCGGATAACATGACCAAGGTATTCCAGTTTTCTTCTCTTTATTGTGTTGGGAACTTCTGTTTGCTTATTGACTCTTTGCAAGACCTCGACGTTAGTAATTCGATCCACCCAAGAAATTCTCAGCACTCTACGGTAAGTCCACATCTCAAAAGCCTCCACCTTCTTACACATAGCCTCCGTAAGTGTCCAAGTCTCGACACCGTAGTACAGGATACTAAACACATAGCACCTTAACAATCTGATTCTGAGGGGGATTTCCAAGTGCCTGTTGTTCAGCACTTTCTTCATTTTGGTGAAAGCTCCTCTTGCCTGTTCGATGCGGCTTCTAATTTCCGATGTCATGTCCCATTTGTTGTTTACGTTACAGCCAAGGTACTTAGAGGAGTTGACGCGTTCCACCACCTCATTTCCAACTCTTAGATTCAGCTGGTTATTTACGCTGGTTTTATTTACGACGAGCCATTTTGTCTTATTAACGTTGAGTTTAAGACCCATGGACAAGCTGTGCTCTGTAAGGGTTGTCATTAGTTCTTGTAGGTCTTCTATGTTCGTTGCCAATAGAACGGTGTCGTCGGCATACCTCAGGTTATTGATCACTATGCCTCCTACGATTACTCCTATGTTCTTGCCATCCAATGCTTCTGGAAATATTTTTTCTGCATAAAGGTTAAAAAGTAATGGCGAGAGAACACAGCCTTGTCGCACCCCTCTTTGAATCATGACCTCTTCTGACAGTTCTTTGTTCACTAACACCGCTGCTGTTTGGTTCCAATACAGGTTGGCTATAATGCGGATATCATGCCCGTCTAATCCTAGTTCTTTAAGTATATCTACTACTTTATTATGGTTTACGGTGTCAAATGCTTTTTCATAGTCTAAGAAGCAGGCAAAAACATCCACATTAACATCAAGGCATCGTTGTACCAGAACTTGTACACTGAAAAGTGCCTCCCTTGTGCCGAACCCATTCCGAAAGCCAAACTGGGACTCGCTGATCGACTCTTCACATTTGCGGTAAATACGATTATGGATGATCTTCAGAAATAGTTTCAATACTTGACTCATGAGACTGATGGTCCTATAATCTTTACATTGTTTCGCATTTGATTTCTTTGCTAAGGTGATGAAAGTTGATTTTAACCAATCTCTTGGTATTTCACCTGTTCTATATATATTATTAAATAGGTCTACTATTATTGAGAGAGAACTATCATCTTTAAGGATCTTAAAAATTTCTGCGTGTATTTCATCTGGGCCAGGTGCCTTCCCATTCTTTATTCTCGCAATAACATGTTCGACTTCTGATCTTGTTATGTCACTTCCGTCATTTCCGAGTAGTTCGATATTATAGGGTTCATGTCTGTTGTCCTTTAAAAGAGTTTTTATGTATCTATTCCACTATTTTAGTTTATCCTCTGTTGATGTTAATATAGTGTTTTGCTCATCCATTAGCATTTGGGATCTTATAGGCTTGTGGTTACCAGCGACCTGCTTCACTTTTTTGTGCAAGTTGAAGGAGTCATGCTTTATTGCAAGAGCTTCAATTTCAGCGCATTGCGCAGACAACCACACCTCTTTTGCTGATCTTATTTTCGATCTGATTTCTCGTTGGGTTTCTTTATATCTTAGTGCGCATTTGTTTTTGTATGCTCTTCTGGGATCCATTAGTAATAGTATCTCTTCGGTCATCCATGCTTGTTTTTTCGGCCTTTCGCTTGGTCTTAGATACCTTTCTCCTACTTCTATTACTGTGGTTTTCAGCTGTTTCCACGTGTGTTCTATGTCTGCATTTTCTGTTGTATTACTCCATGTTGTTAGTTTCTCGTTTATTTCATTCCTAACCTTTGAGCGTATGATCTGATCTTTTAGCCTTTGTGTGTCTATACGGAGTACTTTTTGCGTTCTAACACATTTTTTCAGATTTATAGATGCCGTTAGTAGGTTATGATCTGTATGTACATCGGCACCGGGATATGTTTTGGCGTTTTTTATTGCATTTCTGAATCTACTATTAATCATGATAAAATCTATTTGATTTCTTACACATCTGTCTGCATTAGACGTCCACGTATACAGGCGCCTTGGATGATGTTTGAAAAATGTGTTTGCGATGACGTAGTTTTCATCCAAGCAGAATTGAACCAGTCTGTTTCCACGGTCGTTTGGGTTTCCCAGTCCGTAATCGCCTACAATTCGTTCTCGTCTTCCCTTTCCCACCTTGGCATTAAAATCACCCATAATTATGTTTATTTCATGCGGTTTAACTGTATCAGTTGCCCTTTTTAGATCGTTGTAGAACAACTCGGTAACATCATCTGGTGCATCTCCTGTGCGTGCATATACTTGAATTAGATTGCACGCTATTGGTCTTGTTTCTATTTGCACTATAATTACACGATCAGATATGTTTATGACGTTCTTTACCGCCTTATTTAAAGTTTGACTGACGATTATGCCTACTCCATTCCAATGTTTAGAGTCGTCGTTCCCGGAATAGTAGATAGTGTATCCCTCGACTTGACATTCGCTTGACATTTTTGACGTTTCACTTACTCCGAGGATGTCTATTTTTAGTCTGTCTATTTCCCTTAATAGGTTTTGAGTTTTTCCACTTTCGAACAAGCTACGCACATTCCAGGTACCGATACTTTTAATTGTTGACATTTTCCTGGTTTCTGGAGTTTTTTGCTTTGTGTGTATTGCACTTGCCATGTAAGGATTTCGCCGGATGACGACCCGAGAGGCCTTACACTTTTCTTCTTTTGCGATGTTTCCTCTCTTGCCGGATCTTGGACTCCGAGATCCATGATCGGTACGGTTTTCCGTTACTATTGTATTCATGTAATTGGTTCTACTAGGAATATCCCGAAGGATCTTTAATATGGTGGTTTTCCGTTGCCTACCATATCCTCGTGCCGTTGATCTGTTTAGATTCATCCGCCTTTAGGAACCTTTTCTTGTCCCAAGGATACGGGGGTACCCTTATTCTTGCCAGCTCCTCCACCCGTAGCTGTTGGCTAGCAAGAGATTATCTGCTTATTCCGGCAGAGATTCGGTCGACAGAGCCTCGTTGGTTATCTAGCAGGGTGCACCGCGAGCAGGTGAGGTTGTCATTTGGGTAGCCTTTTGTCACCAAGGTACTTATAGGAGGTACTTGCACCCCAAACATACTGGCTACACACTTAATAAATGATAATTCAACATTCAAAAGGCTAAAAAGAAGGTCCCTAGAGATTTATAGGGAATATTATACATAAAGGGCACACGTCGCTGGACTGACCCTGCCCTCCAAGTCAACTGATAAATTCCTAACCTTATTCTGAATGTTCGCACGAAACAGATTGCATAAATACTATCTAAAAAAATAATTTATAACTAAAATAACTAAACGAGACTAATTTACTAAATTTAGTAGAGCAGTTACTTTAGTGATAACTGTTTCGACTTGGTTAGTCTAGTTCGTGTAATACTACGAGCAATCCAAACGATTTGTTATTAAGTTTGAGCGTCTATAACTAGTGAACTAGTCGAACTATATTAGGTGTATTTAACGAAATAAGTTCACTTAAGCCCCCCGCCTACACGTGCGAACAACTTGGGCAAATTTGGTGTTTTTAGAAACGCCTGTTTGTACATACGCTAGCACATACACGTAGCAACCTATTGCGCAAACATCAATAAAAAATAAATAAAAATATAAATAAAAAGTGAGATATTTTACACAAATACCGAAATACCGGTATTTTTCTTGTAATACCGCTTTTCTAATACCGGAAAAAATAGACTAAAATCCCGGTTTTCGGAATCCCGGGATTCCGGTATTGAAAGCCCTAATGGTGATGGAATCGGGGGGTACGATTTGAATGCAGTTGATGGGGCAGAACGGGCATGAGAGAATGGAATGTAGCTAGGTGGATGAATATATTGAGGATGATTGGGGGTGGCGCATAACTGAGGGTACGATTTGAATGCAGTTGATGGGGCAGAACGGGCATGAGAGAATGGAATGTAGCTAGGTGGATGAATATATTGAGGATGATTGGGGGTGGCGCATGACTGAGGTGGATTATTTATGGCGATTGAATGTCTATGAAGGTTGCCCAGTCGTCCTCCGAAAAGAATGTCATCAATGAATTTTTTAGCGTAAAGTTGCTGACTTGCAGACATTTTCTCATACTCACCACCCTACCCTTTTGCTATGATCTGAGCGTATGAGGAGGGTTTTTCAAGACGTTCGCAGGCCATAGACAATAGTTTAGTCCTTTTACTTTCTTCATTATCCTCATTTTTCTTCGATCTTTTACGTGTAGGTGTATGCTCGGGTAGGTTTCATAATACATAAAAAACACACAAAACAGATCCTACACATAGAGAGCATAAGCCCCAGAGTATGCTTTATAATACTGAAACTAAACCAAAGATATAACATAAAGATCATCCAAGTGTATGCCCCAACATCCACACACACAGAGGAAGAAATCGAGACCTTCTATGAAGACATCTACTCTGCAATGTCAAAAACTCCAACATACTACACACTAATAGTTGGAGATTTAAACGCCAAGCTGGGTAAGAAGCAAGACGACAGCGAAATTTCCCTGGGACAATACAGGATAGGAGAAAGAAATGATAGGGGAAACACCTTACTGCAATTGCTTTTAGAACATCGTATGAATGCTATGAATACCTTTTTTAAGAAAGCCGAACACCGGAAATGGACTTGGGCGAGCCCTGACGGAAATACACGAAACGAAATAGATTTCATCATCACGGATCAAAAACAAATCGTACAGGATGTCCCAATACTCAACCGGGTGTCAGTGGGAAGCGACCACAGGATGCTAAGAGCAAAAGTTGTGCTACGATTGAAAAAGGAGAGAAGACTGCTTGCAACATCAAAGAGCAAAGAACAAACTACAGTGAACAATAACGGGGAATACAAGAAATCCATAGCAGAACGACTAGGACACGGTAACATCGAGGAAATGAGTATAGAAACCTTGAGCAATGAAATCGTAACATCGATACAAGAGGCAAAACAGATACATGGTACGAAACTGAACAGGGAAAAAGGGAAACTATCAGCAAACACACGACAACTTATGAAACAAAGGCGAGAAAAACTACAAAAGCACCTACATACAGACCAGCTGAGAACACTAAATAAAGAAATATCAAAGGCCGCAAGGAAAGATATTAGAAACTATACCAAAACACGGATAGCGAAGACTATCGAAGAGAACAAAAGCATGAAAGTACTGAGACAGAAAATAACACCTGGAAAAGCAGAAATTACCACACTCGAGGACCAAAACGGGCAAACTATCAGGAACAAAGAAGAGATCCTGGAAATCGTAAAACGCTTCTATTCAAATCTCTATAGCGCTCAAGAAACACCAGAGCCGGAATATACCCGTACCATCCCCCAAATTTTAAACCAAGGATCAGAAGATCTACCGGAGATAACCCAAGAGGAAATCTCAAAATCAATTACGGAAATGAAAAATAACAAGGCGCCCGGGGAGGATGATATTGCGATCGAACAGATTAAGGAAGGGGGAGTCGAGCTATTAGAAGCCATAAAGAGTTTATTCAACAAATGTCTCACGGAAGGAATAACACCAACAGCATGGGACAATGCAATCACTGTTATTATACACAAAAAGGGAAACACGGCTGACCTAAAAAACTACAGGCCAATAAGCCTGCGTTCGCACCTCTATAAACTCTTCACCAAAATCATAACTAGACGCCTCACAACCAAACTTGACCTTTATCAACCGCCTGAACAAGCAGGATTCAGAGCCGGATACGGAACGAACGACCACCTGCAAACCATCAAAACCGTAATAGAGAAATGTGTCGAATACAACAAGCCACTCGTCCTTGCCTTCGTGGACTACGAGAAGGCATTTGACTCTATCAACCACAATGAGATGTTTAAGGCACTGGCGAATTGCCGAATAGACCATAGGTGCTCGGAGACTCTACAGCACATATACAAAAATGCTACCGCATGCATTAAACTACACGGAAAAACGGACAGATTCAGAATACAACAAGGTGACACCATCTCGCCTAAACTATTTACAAACCTCATGGAGTACATGTTCAAGACCATAGAACTAGAAGATATGGGCATAAACATCAATGGCGAAAACCTCAACCATCTACGGTCCGCAGACGACATTGTGCTAATTTCGGATAGCCTAGATAAGACTGAAAAAATGCTTAAGAAGCTGGCAGAACAATCACGAAAAGTCGGCCTTAAAATAAACATCTCGAAAACGGAACTTATGACCAACCTAGTACCTTCCCGAAACTTTATAATGGAAGGGATTGAGATCCGGCAAGTCACCTCATACAAGTATCTAGGCCACGAGATTAAAATCGGCAGAGACAACCAGACACATGAGATTGGAAGGAGGCTAAGACTAACGTGGGCAGCCTACGGAAAACTGAAACACATTTTCAAATCCGACATCCCCAACTGCCTAAAACGTAAGGTGTTTGACCAGTGCATCCTACCAGTCTTAACCTACGGAGCGGAGACTCTAACACTCACACAAAAGATCAGAGTGGCGCAACGAGCCATGGAACGTTCCATGCTCGGAATTACATTGCGAGATAAAGTGCGGAATGAAGCACTAAGTTAGCGATGCAATTGAAGTAATAACCAAACTAAAATGGAACTGGTCCGGGCATGTCGCAAGGATGCCAAACAACAGATGGACCAAAAAGATCCTGGAATGGCGACCTAGACAGGAGGCATACAGAAGTAGAGGACGCCCACCCACCCGATGGACAGACGATGTGAAACGCATCGCCACCAACTGGATGCAAGAAGCACAAGATAGAAGTAGATGGAAGATGTTAAGAGAGGCCTATGTCCAGCAGTGGACGAGACAGGCTGAATAAAGACGAAAGAAGAAGAAGTATGCTCGGGTTGGGATGTTTGAGAACTCTCTTCTGCGACCTAAAACAAAATAAATGGAAATATCTATGTAGTCGTGAAAGTACTTATCAATTGAAATTATTGAAGTTATTGCAATGAAATTAAATAATTGAATTAAATAGTAATAAAAATTGAATTGTTGCAGATTCCAGCAAGTGAGAATGAATGGAAGGTTATTGCCGGACAGTTTGAGAGATGGTGGAATTTTCCTCACTGCATCGGAGCCATCGACGGGAAGCATATCAGCATCCGCAAACCACCAGGGAGTGGCTCCTACTATTTCAACTACAAGAATTCGTTCAGTATTGTGTTGATGGCTCTGGTTAATGCCAATTACGAATTTATAATGGTCGATGTAGGAAACAATGGAAGAGTTTCCGATGTGAATAACAAACTTCATATTCCTCAACCTGATAATATACCTGACAGTGAAATGAAACAGCCATACGTGTTGGTGGGAGATGATGCATTTCCTCTTATGGACAACCTAATGAAACCATTCAGTCGAAAAAACCTGACCCAAGAACAAGCAATATTTAATTACAGGCTATCTTGCGCTCGTTGCATTGTGGAGAATGCCTTCGGAATACTAGCATCTCGATTCAGAATATTTTTGAGAGAAATTAATATGAGCCTGGAAAAAGAAAGCTTGATAGTTCTTGCGTGTAATCATTTACATCATTTTTTAAAAATGAACAAGGATGACTTGTATAACCAAGGTGGTTTTGAAATTGAGAACACAACTACAGGGGAGATCATAAATGCTGATTGGCATTCGGATCGACAATTACTTCCATTGCAACAGCTCCCAGGCAGAAATATCCCAGTATCTTCCAAACAAGTACATCTTAACTTCTCAGATTACTTCTATAGCGAGCAAGGTGCTGTCTCTTGGCAGGACAAGATATTCAAATAATTGTTTGTATGAAATATTATGATTTTGTATAATAATGAATTTGTATTTGAATGTATGAAAAAACAAAATTTGAAAAAAAATTGTAAGTAACTTCGTTTCGTTATTTCCGTCATTAAATTCAGTTTCGTCCATTTTCGAAAGTTCCTTGAATTCCTGATCCCTCAAGAAGTCAAGCTCGTCGAAGTACCACAAACTTGGCACGTACATGTCGTCTGTTCCCTCACCTGATTTTTTGCTCTCCTTCACTTTTTTTTCTCTCTAACCAATGTGGCTCCAGTACTATTGCCTAGTGTATAGCCTATTGTATTTCCCCACATTGTTTTGTTCATGCAAATAGATCCAGTCCCTCTATTAGGTCCAGGATTTTATGTGCCATGTTTATCACGGGGACTCTTTCAGCTGTAATATCAAGCTTGTGTCTCCTACGTGCAATTGCTTCACAGTTGCAGATTATATGGGCGGCGGTTTCGTCCTCCTCATAGCATAACCTGCATAAAGGTTCATCTTTCCAGATACCCATTTTATGCAGGTGTTCTCGTAGAGGGCAGTGTCCTGTAAGTAGGCCTACCACAATTGCGATCTGCTTCCTTGGCAGTTGCAGGATTTTATCAGTTAGAGTTTCCGATGGATTAGCTACCATTCGTTTGCTGTGTGTCAAACCATTCAAATTGACCCACTGTAGACGGTGCTTAGTTGCTACCCATTTACAGATTTTATTTCGGGTCGTGGTCTTTGTAATGTAGGGTCCGCTTTCAGCAATGATGTTTGCCTTGCAGGCTCCATCTTTTGCTAGCTTATCCGCCATTTCGCTACCCACCAGTCCTGTGTGGCTAGGCACCCAAGCGAGTGTGACCTTGTTATGCCTTACCACGGCTTTTAGGTCCTGAAGACAGTTCCAAACTGTCTTGGATTTGATTTCGTGACACGCTAGAGCATTAATCGCGGCCTGACTGTCCGTAAAAATGCGGATGTTTCTACTTTTGTAGTCCATTCTCAAATTTTCACGGGCACAGGCCATGATAGCGTGTATTTCTGCTTGGAATGCTGTGGCATGTGTCCCCAGGGGTACAGATAAGCTGCACCCCAGGGACAGTTCATAGATTCCTGCACCAGTACCACTGTCCTTCTTGGAGCCGTCTGTATACCAGTCCAGTCCTCCTCGGCAAGTGGTTATTTGTTTGCCTTCTGTCCATCGTAGATTTGTTTCGAAGGGTAGATCGAATGACAGCCTTTTAGGCATCGAATCCCCCTCTATATTGAGGTACGTTTCTGATATGACATTCGTTATCATGGTGTGTCCTGACCTCGCCAGAGATTCCCATGTGCCGTTGCATATGCATCTGAAAGCTCCCATCCTTGCCTCGCCCATGATAAATATATCCAGGGGAGGAAGGCCTAGGATCACCTCCAGAGCCACAGTTGGGGCGGTTTTCATCGTTCCCGTAATTGCTAAACAGGCCAGTCTTTGAACATAGGAGAGTTCTTTGATGGACTGTTTTTGCTTCACTTTGGTCCACCGTACTGAGGAGCCATATGTCAAAATGGGTCTAACTACCATAGTGTATAGCCAGTATACCATGCTTGGTTTCAGTCCCCATGTTTTTCCAAGTGTTCTTTTGGTCATCATAAGTGCCCTCTTACACTTGTTGGTAGCTTTCTTTAGGTGTTGATTCCAAGTCAGTTTGGTATCCAGGATTACACCTAGATACTTGACTCATCACTTACCTTTAGATGCTCGTTATAGAAAATTGGGGGCTGTAGCCCATCCGTTTTTCTCATTCTAGTGAATGGTACTAGAGTGGATTTTTGGGGATTGACCCGAAGGTCGACCCCCCTGCACCAACTCTCCACCTCGTTCAGTGCTTCTTGCATAAGCGCTGCTATTATAGAGGGAAATTTACCCCTGATGAGAATGACTATGTCATCCGCATAGCCTTGGGTGTAAAATCCTTTATTATTTAGTGACACAAGCAGGCTATCACCAACCATGTCCCAAAGCAGTGGAGATAGGACCCCACCCTGAGGACACCCCTTGATGACAGCCACCCTCATTGTGTCACCTGCTACTTTAGCCTAAACATTTCTACCCTGTAGCATGGACTTAATCCATCTGATTGATGTTTTATTTGCACCATGGCTGCGGGCTGCACTGGCTATATTGTCGAAGGAGGTGTTGTCAAACGCACCTTCGATATCAAGGAAGGCACCAAGCGCCAATTCCTTGTTTTCTAGTGTGTTATCTATTCTAAACACTAATTGGCGTAGAGCAGATTTACATGATTTTCCTGAATGATAGGCATGCTGATTAGAGTGTAGGGGCCCGTCTAACAGGCAGGTCTCCCTCAGATGCTTTTCGACCAGTTTTTATAACGTCTTCAATGGAAAGGAGGTTATACTTATTGGTCTATACGCTTTGGGCTGGGTAATCTAGACGCCCGGCTTTTTGGATAAATACCACTTTTACTTGCCTCCAGGGAGTTGGCACATAGCCTGATGCCAGACTTGCCCTGTATAGCTTGATCAGTATTAGCACCAGCGTTTCCCTCCCCTGCCACAGAAGGGCGGGGAAGACACCGTCCGGGCCAGCTGCTTTGTATGGGCCAAAGGTATTTATGGCCCATTCAATTCTATCATATGTGACAACCCTCTTGGACACCTGCCAGTCACACCTCGTCCTTCTTGTTTGAGAGCGTACAGCTTGATAGTCAGAATTATCCATTGTTGGGTCGATCACATAGGAACCTGGGAAGTGAGCTTGGAGTAAAACTTCCATAGTTTTTTTCCCGATGGTTGTGTGTTTTCCGTTGGGTCCTCTAATAGTACCAACCGGATTTAACGGGTTCTTTATCAGAAGTCTCTGGAGTCTTGATGTTTCAGATGTACTTTCGACATCCTCACACATCTTCCTCCAGGACTCCCTTTTAGCCCTCCGTACAGATTTGTTATAATCAGTGAGTGTAGCCGTATATTCGGTCCACATCCCTGTCTTTTTAGCTCTATTGTATAGCTATCTCGTTTTGTTTTTCTTCTGTTCAAGTTCCTTGCTCCACCAGGTAACTTCTCGTTTCCTGGTTCGCTTCACTTGAGGACAGCTGTCGTGATACGAATTTATTATAGCCTCCTGAAGTAGAGTGGAGGCTTCTTCAATATCATGCGGACTGGTTATGTGCGAACTTAACACACTTGTATATATCTTTAGCACTTCCTTATAGTGCTCCCAGTCAGTTTTGCGTGGATTACGATACACATCCTCTGTCCTGTCAATGGCGTTGAACTCCAGAAAGATGTATCGATGGTCCGACAACGACGGTTCTTCGGACACATACCACTTATTCACTAGTGCACTTGTATATAAGGACGCCAAGGTCATAACCTCTTTCCGTCGTTTTGTTTGAAAGGTGGGCCTGTTACCGACATTTAGTATTGCCAGATTCGTGGACACTAAGTATCTAAGCAAAGACTCACCTCTTTTGTTGGTTGTGGTGCTCCCCCATACTACGTTTTGGGCGTTGGCATCCATCCCCACCAGTATCTGGAGATTGGAAATCTCGCAGTATTTCACCAGGCGCTCCAATTCTGCGGTAGGTGGTGGTTCAGGTGCATCGTATGTTCGTATGTTCATATGCAAGTTCCCTTACTGCCCCCCCCCCCCCCATGCGATACCTGATTTTTGCTGTGGCAAGATCTCTGCAACAGTGATCGTGCAACATTAATATGTCAATATCATTTCTAGCATAAATGCAGGATCTGATATTGTTACAGGAGTAGTCATAGATTAACTTACCCCTAGCTTCACCCAGACCCATTATTTTGCCTCTGTTTAACCAGGGTTCTTGAATCAGGGCTATGCTGATGTCCCCAGCAGCTAAGATTCTGCATAGGGAGGCAGAGGCCGCCGCACTATGGGTTGATCTGAAGTACCTTCATCAGTGGGTCCCTCCGCTCTCTTCCCTATGATCCTGAAAGTGAGTTGATTTTGACCAAAATAGGCTTTGCAGCCCTTTTTGGTCAGCTCACTCACAGATGCACAATCTATGTAGAGAACTAAAGTGGTTCCCTTAGTATCCGCATTGCTGCGGACAATACTCCATTCCTCTACATTTAAGCCCCAGTTTTGGGTCTTAAGTGGGGGGAGTATTTTAGCTGGCTCCGTCGTTTCAAGGAGTTTAGTTGGAACCCAAACCGTCACCTTGGTCGTACGGACAATATCTTTTGCGGTACCCGCTCTGAGAATTGCCCCCTCCCAAGGTTTAAGCTTGGCCAACTTTTCCAGGAGCCAGACTTTTGCAGCTTCGTCGGCACAGGTAACGTAGAGTACGCCCTTGTCAACAAAGCTTTTTATAAAATGGGGGCCTGTGCCTGGTTCACAGCTCCAGATCTCCCTCATTAGCTCGGATTGCAGAAGCTTACCTTGTGCTTCTGTCATCTTTTCCTCAGAATATTTCTGAGGAACAATAGCCATTTTGCAGGCAGAGAGAGCTCCGCTGTAGGACTGCCTAGGCCTGCTCTGTGAGCTAGCACCAGGTTTGTTCAGCAGCAGCCCCTCCGTCCTGGGCCTTTTAGGCTCCAAAGGCCAAAGATAGCTCCGTCTGGGAGACGGTGTACTACCCTCAGATCTTAGCCTTTTGACGACGGCAGTTCCATACCCAGTCCCGGCACTAGTGCCAGTTGGTGCGTCCGCTCCCGCCGCCGGCTTGCCGGTCACACGTAGTTGAGGATCAAGTTTGGCTCTTGCGGCCTCCTTTTTCATCTTCCTGCGTTGCGACCCACTTATTCTGTATCTCTTTTCTTGCTTTGTTTGCAAGCTCGAGGTAGCAGTGCTTGAGGCACCTTCTGTGGGTCTAGTGGTTGATCCACTTCCCCTCAGAGGTGACCCATTGGGAGAAGGAGTCTTATCGCTGTGGCTGTCAATCACAGCGACATCCTCCTCCCCCAATATCATGTCTTGAACCGAAGTTAGGCCTGTTGGTCCTGCTTCGATTCTACGCTGTTCTACTAGGTCTACATCCAATAGATGTTCCCCTGTAGTTGGTTTGGGTATAATTGTGTTTTTGTTTTTATTTGAGTACATTTTCTGTTCCCACGAGTAGCTAGGGAAATAAGTGGTCCGCTCCTGCAGAGCCCCGCATGCAAGAGTAAGGCTAAGTACACCGGGAGGGCGCCTTGTATCCCGGGTGCACCGTTTGCGAAACTGAAATCACCCCAGTGCCGTCTATCAATCACCACGGTAGCTTACAGCTTGGATTAGGGTTTGACGGCGGAAAAAGATAGATTACAGAAGATCCTTAGATCTGAAGTAAACAAGAGTTAGGCCAAGTGAGGCCCTGACAGTATAGAAAGGGAAGTAAGTGGGTGTCTGCCGTAAGTCAGGAAGAGTTAGACAGCAGTCATCCAGCTGGGGCACCCCGTTTCTGCCAGGAACTGTTTCGCCAGATTGCGAACCCCTCGGGTTGGGAAGTTCTTGGTTGTTCGGCACCCAGAGTCCGCCCCGACACGAGTCGCCCTGCTTGGGCAGTGCTCCTCGCATCAACAGCGTCCAAAGGGCAGCGCGAAGCTAAGCCCCCGCACCACGAAAAGGTGACTTCCATTCGCGGCAGAACTCCATTTCTTCATTTCTCTTCTGCAGGCAGTGCGTAATGAATTGATTTTGGCGCGTACACTTGCTCTATCTGCACTGGGTTCAATTTCCTTCATTTTATCGACGAGTATTTTATACGCCGCGTCCTTCTTATTTCTATCTTTATAACCGTCACTTTTCACCTTCCACACGTCAGGTAAATCACGATACACTGCAATAAACTCCCTCCAAAGTTCCCGCTGTACATAATCCGTTTTCTTATTTGCCATATTGGAGAGGTAAATACCAACAAAATAAAAATAAAATTACCGAAACTACGTTTTCAACCACGGAATAGAAAGGAAACTGCCTGACAGTGTCTAGGAGCAGGAGTTGACTAACCCAAAGTTTGCACAAGCCGTACCATACACGTCAAACAAGTACTCAAACAAGGAGTATTTGTACAAATTATTTCGATCCTGAACGATTTTATTCAAACACTTTGCGCAACCATTCAAACAGCCCCATAGACGGTCAAACTGTTTGCACACCGAATTTGCACAAATTGTTCGCACGTGTATGGGGGGCTTTAGAGGCCAAGTTTGTAACCGTTCAAACAGCGTCTGTCTACTTAATCCAGTTTGTTTAATATCTTAAAATTAGTAAAACTAATTTTTTCATATACGTCTGTAATTAGAGATGTAGACTAGATATAGTGAACATAACATTTGTTCCATTTATTTTATTGATATTTGTTGGGTGGTGGTGAAAACAAACAAAAATTGGCAAACAGTCGATAAAATTGCAGGCAATGTACGGTGGAGTGAAACACGATAACTGATAATAAAATATCTCGTAAAGGGCAATAATTCATATTTGAATGGGCACGTTCGTGCAAATGTATAAATCTGGCGGTCAGCGTGCGCGAATTTTTTCCGCCACTGTTTGGGTGCCGTTGCAACTGTGTTTCTGTTGTGTGTGCAATCCCCATAAATTTCGCGTTAAATATTCCCTTTTTTTGCGAGTTTTTTTTTGCATCCATTGCCGCTCGATAACATCGCGAAATGAATACCGAAACGCGCTGATTTATCATTATTACATTTCATCGCTCGTTCACGCTCGCAGACACAAATTAGCGCACTTAATCCGTCTAGTTTAATACATCGCATTTTAACCGGATAGTCTTAATGCATTCTATCTAATGCATACATTTCAATATTTTAGCTTTGTAAATGACGCTTTAGATTTTTTGACATTTTGTTAAGATTTTAGCAGTTAAGGACAGGCGGATGGAAGCATTTTGATAAAACTTGGCACAATTAGTCACTCTTCTAAACTCCCAACTCCCTTTAATCTATCTACTAAATGATCTACAGTAATCTACTACTAAACTCCCAAATTTCAAAACTGTAGCTCTTTAAACACGGCTTTGGTAAATTTTTGAAATTTGCATTTTTTTCTGAGATGGAAGGATTTTAATAAAAATAGAATAGTTTTACTAATTCGTCCATTACACACAAACTGGTAGACTTAGTCCAGATCTGTTTATCTTCTTTGAAAGCTATATAATACAACAACAAACTACGACTAATTAGACTAATATATCTGGGCTAGTTCGCAAGTTATCATCAATTAATCACAAGCACTTAACGTGGTAAATCAACTTTAAATTTTTCGGAGTAGTTTCACTAATTCGTCCATTACAGACAAACTAATACACGTATTCCAGACCAGATTATCTTGTCTTAAAGCTTGGTAATATAGGAATTAAAATACGACTTACTATACTAATATATCTAGTCTAGTTCTCAAGTTATCACTAATTAATCACAGGCACCTAACGTGGCAAATCAACTTTAAATTTTTCAGAGTAGTTTCTCTAATTCGTACATTACAGACATGGTACACGTATTCCAGACCAGTTTATCTTGTCCTAAAGCTTGGTAATATAGGAATTAAACACAACTTACTATACTCATATATCTAGTCTAGTTCTCAAGTTATCACTAGTTAATCACAGGCACCTAACGTGGCAGGTTTAGGTTTAAGTGGCAGCTAATGCTCACATAGGCCTCAGATGGGCTCGTTGTGTTACCACGGTACTTGGAGTACAACCCTCCTCAGGGGATTTTGTCAAACCATTTCGAGCCGTGGATGAACCTCATGAGAGTCTGCGAATCTAGTGATGCGAGGTCAGAGAGATCATCCAAGAAAGGTCGGCCTAAGAAGAGCAATCGTGTTGCGGTCAGAGAGGGGCATTGGCATAGGTAATGCTGAACACTCTCCTCTTCCTCCTCGTCCAGGCAGCCTCTGCAGTAGTCCCGCTTCGCTATGCCCAGTCTCTCAGCGTGCTTGCCAATGGGACAGTGTCCCGTGATGACTTCCTCTGCCAGTCTGATATCGTTTCTTTTTAGAGAGACGATGTTGGTGCTTCTTTTCCTGTTTCGGTGAGGCCATATTTGCCTGGTTACCTTGCAGGTGTCTTCATCCCTCCACCTTCGCTCCGCTAGGTTCGAGGTTATTTCGGCTATGGTCTCCTTGCACGAGGCAAATGGAATACCAATATCCTGTAATACTTCGGTTGAGTGCAGGCTTGTGCCGTTCTTTGCAAGCTCATCCGCTTTTGCGTTGTCTATGATCCCGCTGTGGCTTGGTACCCACATGAGTCTCACGTTTGTGTGTGCTGCGAGCTTATTCAGCTTTCTCCGACAGTCAGAGACCACTGTTGAGTTGGTGCACACGCTAGTAATTGCCCGGAGAGCAGCTTGGCTATCGGTGTAAATGTGGATCTGTTCACCAGGGTCCCCATTTACCATCAGCCACTCTGCTGCCCCTTTTATGGCGGATACCTCCGCCTGTAGAACGCTGCAGTAGTCTGGCAGGCGTAAGCTAATTCTGAGGTTGAGGTCGTTGGAGAAAACTCCGCTGCCCACTTTGTCCTCCCTCCGTGAGCCGTCTGTAAAGACCTGCGTGTGTCCTGCTGGTACCTCTTTCTTTTCCATCCACTCCTCTTTAGAGGATATTTGGTATAAGAAGTTGTTGCCAAAAGCAGGTGTTGCTAGACATCGGTCTATGTTTTTGGGCACCCCTTTAAATTCATTGATTATTCCGGCGTGTCCACGATAGTCCGATGTCAACATTCGCACTGACTTTAGTCTAAGTGCTGTAGTAATGGCAAGTTGCTTGCCCATTAAATCGACCGGGGCTATGTCCAGGATTGTCTCCTAGGCTTTCAAGGCGTCGTTCTCATTGCTCCCGTTATCATGAGCGCCGCCATTCTCTGCACTTTTTTAAGCGCCATTTGATGGACTCAAGTGCCGGCCACCATATGAAAACGCCGTAGTAGAGTATTGGTGTAACTACGGCTCTGTATAGCCAGAAGGTAATCTTGGGGTTGAGGCCCAAAGATTTCCCCACCGTTGCTTTCCGTACTCTTTCGTTTATGTTGAGCATCCATGATAACTTTCGGTCTTGTATGAGACCTAAGTACTTGGCGCTCTCCTTGATCGTTAGTTCAGTGCCCTTTAGCATTGGGAGCCTGAATTCTGGGATGTTGTGTTTCCTTGTGAAAACGACTAGCTCGGTTTTCGCCGGGTTGACATCTACGCCACACCTTTCGCACCATTGCGCTAGTTTCGATAGGGCCCCTTCAACAAGTTGCGACATTGTATTGAGGTGTTTCCCTGAGGCCGCTATTGCTACGTCATCCGTATAGGCGACGACCCTGCAGCCGGATTTTCTAAGTTGGAGGAGCAGCTCATTTAGCGTGCAAGCATTTAGCTTCCAAAGCAATGGTGAGATGACGCCTCCTTGTGGGGTTCCCCTACTCACCTTTCAAAGCAATGGTGAGATGACGCCTCCTTGTGGGGTTCCCCTATTCACCTTCCTTCTTATGTGGGATTCTCCCATTGTGGCCCTAATATTCCTTTCACGGAGCATTTTTTCCTATCAGGTGACATAGAGCGTTGTCCATAGCTAGTCCAGGTAAGGCTGATTCTATGGCTTCAGGCTTCACGTTGTTAAATGCCCCTTCTATATCGAGGAAGACAACCATCGTGAAGTCCTTATGCCTCATCGAGCTCTCTATCTGGTTTACCAAGGCGTGGAGTGCTGTTTCCACGGATTTCCCCTTTGTGTATGCGTGCTGAGACATTGACGGCATTTCAGTGTGTAATTCCTCCTTTATGTGCAAGTCAATCAGTATTTCAAGTGTCTTTAGCAGGAACGATGATAAGCTGATTGGTATCAGGTCTTTGGGGGAGGTGTGAGGCCTTACCTCCTTTTGGGATGAAGACCGCTTCGACCTCTCTCCATATTTTTGGGATGTATGAGAGGTTTATACATGCCTTAAACATAGTCTCCAACCAAGGTATAACTATATCTATGGCCTCTTGCAGCTCAACTGGACTGATCCCGTCAGGTCCAGGTGACTTAAAGGGTTTGAAGCTTTTGATACTCCAGGTTAACTTATCTCCACCTACAATTCTGTCAGCCAGATATCGAGATGGAGCAGTTATGGTGGAGTCCACCACACTTGTTCCATTATTTGGAAAGTGTGTATCCATGAGTAGCTTCAGCGTTTCTGTACATGAGGTTGTCCAGTTTTCATCTTGCTTCTGTATGAAGCTTTGGACTGCCAGATCCTTAGATAAAATTTGTCGCAGTCGGCTGGCTTCTGAGGTTTCCTCTATTTTCTCGCAGAGCCGAGCAAAGGATGACCTTTTGGCCTTCCTAACCTCCGTTTTAAAATTCCGTAGGCTGTTTTTATAGGCAGTCCACTCATTGGTGCTTTTTGCCACGTTGAACAGCCTCCTGCTTTCCTTTCTTAGGGAGCTTATTAACGGCGTCCACCACCGTGGTTTGCTCTTACCTATCCTGCTCACGACTTTGCATGATGTGCGCATGTTACAGGCACCTGTAAACTGTTCTACAGTTCTGTCTAGCTCATCCCCTGTTTTTGGTGTTGGGGGCAGCTCTTCCGATAGAAGACCCGATAGGGTAGTTTTGTACTTACCCCAGTCAGTCTTCCGTTTGTCTACAAACTTAGGCTATGTTTGCATCTGTATGCCTACCTTAAATTCAATATACCTATGATCAGAAAAGGATTGTTCTTTTGACACTTTCCAATTGCTTACAAGGTTAGGCGTTTTAGTGGAAACGAGTGTAATATCAAGTACCTCCTCTCTCACGGCTGTGGTGAAGGTGGGAGTGTTACCTATATTACATATTTCTAGGTCGGAGGTTAGTATAAATTTTAGTAAAGACTCACCTCTGTTGTTCGTGTCCGAGCTGCCCCATATGGTGTGGTGGGCATTGGCATCGGCTCCAATAATCACGTCCGGCCCTACTCGGTTGGCTTCTGTGATTATACCATGGAAACCCTCTGGAGGACTTTCCTTCTAATGGGCGAAGTATCCTGAGATCATCCATAACCTTCGGTTAAAAAGTCCCATTGATACAGTGACAGTGTCGCAATCGCTGTGGTTAGGCATCATAAAAACGTTGATGCTTTTATCCGCCAGGACGCACGAGCGTGGCTTACCTGCGTTTTTTACGTACAGTAACCTGTACTTGTTAGAGCCCAGTCCACAGATCTTGGTACCCACGACCCAGGGTTCTTGGATTAGGGCGATGTCGACTCCTCCCTTTAACAGTTGGAGTAGCAGAGCAGCCGAGGCTGCTTTGGAGTGGTGGAGGTTACATTGTATTACCCCCACCATCGCTGAGAGAGTTTTCTGGCACCGCGACGATCGTTACGTCGTTGTCGTCTTCGGTGTCAGAGATTAGCGCCAGATTCTCCTCTGCTTCGCTAATCTCATCTAGATGGAGAGGTCCGAACATATTAGTGACCCCCATATATGTCATCTCACTGTCTGAATGTAACCGAGGCTCCCCTTCCCTCGAGGGCATTGGGGTTCTCTGGTCACTCTTGTAAACATTCAGGGTAGTGGAGCCGAAGCCGTAGCTGATCACTTCCTTACTTTCTGCCAGTGGCGCTAGAGATGCTTCGTTTAAGATAACAATTACTTGCCTTCTCATACCCGCTGCCTCGCTAACTTTGATAACGCTCCAATCCTCAGTTGGAAGCGTGGGGTTGATGGTCTGAATTATCTTCAGAATTGTCCTCCGGTCAGAGGGTTCCGTCGGGATCCAGGCTCTCGATCTCGGTCTGCTCGGGATCTTGTCCCTTGAGACAGCCTCGATTCGGGCGCCTGACCAGACTTCTCCCACTTCCCCGACGGCTTGCTTGTACAGGTCCGCTGATCGTTGATCTGCACAAGCCACCAGCTTGAAATGTCGTTGATGCCAACCTGCGTCTCTGAAGCAAGGAGCTGAGCCAGGATTCTTCTGGAGAATGTCCAGGTATTTGCCCAATAGAGCCGCTTCCACCAGTCCCCATTTGACTGGTGCGATACTCCCATCCCGGTGACCTCTGTCAATGACCGCCCATACCAGATGATCTTTCATGATCTCACTGTATGAGCGCTTCGGGAGTCCCTTTTTGTTGGACTGTGGCGAAGGACCCAGTCGTGCCCTTTGTTTCCCTATGAGCGGGGATTCATCCATCGATCTGTCCTTTCTTTTGGACGATCCCTGGGTTGCCGCCGACACATGCTCTTTCGTAACTTTAAGGGCCCACTCGAGTTTCGCCTTGTCTTGATCAGACCACTTTTCCTCCGGGATGCCCTTAAATTTGTCGAGGAGTTTGTAATCCGCCCTTCTATCCCTGTAGGCTCTGACGGACGGTTTCACCTCTTTTTTGCTGGATGCCGCTTTATTCAGCTCTGCATCATTACTAGTGCTAGGCCCGGGTCTCGTTGGCCTGCTACTTGTGTTGTCTTTAGAGGACGGGAGTCTCCCTTTACGGATGGACTTTTTGGGGAACTCACGATTGTTGCCCACACCCGATCCGATGGGGCGGCCTGCTTGCGCAGGGTGGTATTTGACCGAGCTGTTGCCCGTACCCACGTGGTAGTTGTTACCTCGGTTTACACTATCCATTGAGGGGGGGGGGGGGGTGCAAGTTATACCTTTTGCCAGTTTTTCATCAGGTCCTTTCGTGTTAGGGACCAGACTGACCTCCTTCTGGCCATGCATCCTCTTGGCACGGGTAAGGTCCACCACCGTAGGATTAGGAGTTATAGACTGAAGAAGAAAGAAGTTTAACTCCCTAGCCCTCGATACCTACTAGCATCAGGAGTTGAAAGGTGGTCAAGAGTAGACCGAAGAGTTGACCAAGGGAGGTCGAAAGATCAAAGAAGGAAAGATAAGAGGAAACTGGTAACCTCGTGCCGAAGCATGGTTACCGTGCAATGGTGTTGCTCCGCGTGTGCAATCCCCTATCCGCCACCCGGGGACGCGCCTGGTAGGGGTTACATCTTCCCCCGCAGGCACCTAACGTGGGCACTTAAAGTTAATTTAACCTAACGTGGTAAATTAACTTTAAAACATTTTCGGAGTAGTTTCACTAATTCGTCCATTACAGACCAATTAGGACACGTATTCCAGACCAGTTTATCTTGTATTAAAGCTTGGTAATATAGGAATTAAATACGACTTACTATACTAATATATCTAGTCTAGTTCTCAAGTTATCACTAATTAATCACAGGCACCTAACGTGGGAAATCAACTTTAAATTTTTCGGAGTAGTTTCACTAATTCGTCCATTACAGACAAACTAGTACACGTATTCCAGACCGGTTTCTCTTCTCTCAAAGCTGGGTAATATAGGAATTGAATACGACTTACTATATTAATATATCTAGTCTAGTTCTCAAGTTATCATTAATTAATCACAGTTTGCGGACGATACGGTAATACTAGCTGTGCACGAGGACCCAGAAGTGGGTTCGAAGATACTCCAAAAGGGACTCCAAAAGGGACATGACATTGAAAATTGCAGTGCACACAACATTCACCATGAGACTAGGGAACAGTCCAACTGTAAAGTTATACGGCCAGCCTTTGCCATGTGTTGACAACGTGAGGTACCTCGGATTGCACCTGGACAGGAGGCTGACATGGTCCAAACACATAAAGACAAAAAGGAAAGAACTAGATCTTAAACTCCACAAAATGTACTGGCTCATTGGCAGGCGGTCCAAACTCACTCTGCATAATAAAATTATTATCTACAAATCAATTATAAAACCTATGTGGACATATGGTATACAGTTATGGGGAACTGCCAGCAACTCGAACCTGAATATCATACAAAGATTTCAGTCTAAAACTCTTGGACTCTTATTGGACGCCCCATGGTATATCTCTAATACTGCGATACACAGAGATCTCAACATTCGCACCATTAAAGAAGAAATCCAACTACTTTGCGAGGGCTACGAAATGAGACCCGCTAATCACCCAAATCAACTGGCCTTAAGTATACTGGATAGGAACCTGGTAACCAAGAGGTTGAAAAGGTTCAAGCCATTGGATCTACTGGAACGCTTCTGAATTTCACCACCATCCTACACTGAAGACACAAACAGAGAATTGTGCATCGATGGATGTCACTCTGGACAGAAGAAAGAACCCGCAATAAAAATAATTTATTGTTAACTGTGTAACAGATTATGATTACGCGTACTCAATAAAAAAAAATACAGGCGGATACACAAGGCGGATAAAGACAGGCGGATACACAAAATTTAATGAAACTTTGCAGCTTCATAATCTTACGGGATGAACTAAATTCCCAAATGGCAAAACTGTAGCTTTGTAAATACGGCTTTGGCAAATTCTCGAAATTTGAAAATTTGTGTGCGCGTTTTGCAATTACCGACAGACGGATTGACGTATTTTTATGAAACTTAGTACAAGTAGATAGTCTTCTCAAGTGAACTGATTTCCAAAATTACAAGGTTGTAGCTTTGTAAATACCACTTTGGTAAATTTTTGGAATTTTTGTAGGCGTCTTGTAATTACGGACAGACGATTCATTGTATTGTCATGTAACTTAGTAGAATTTGAGAATCTTTTAAAAGGTGAACTCAATTTTTAAATAAAAATTAAAGAAATTAAAATTAAACAGTTGGCCTTAAACGCCAAACTGAAAAGTCAAATTTTTCTGCTCCAAAATTTCGATATAAAATGAATCATTTATTCAGCAATTAAAAAAAAAATCCGTATAAATTTCAAGTTCAAACACTAAATGGTGCATGTTGATCGTTATATTGATTACGGTGCGATGAGGTCGAATCAACAGCGGAATTTTTTCTTTTATCGCGGAGGTTCACGACAGTTTGAAAATTTTTGATGAAGAACGAAGGTTTCGAGAAATGTGGAGTCTAAAACCCTTACGGAGCGCGTCCTCAGGTGGTGGATAGGGGAACCACCAGATCTCACCAACCGGTGAGAGAACTGAAGGGTAGGAGGGAAGTAATATTCCTCCCGCGAACCAACAGATACAGAGAGCAGCAGCTCTGACATTACCAGATGAAGGTGGAGATCAAAATGATCGGTACAGCTACATCTTGAGGAGCTCAAGGCGTGGGGCACATATAGCCGAAGCGGCAAGAGTACTGCGATGAGGAAAGCAATGGAAAACTACTTCATAAAGAAATTCCTAGTACAATCAACATGGCTGACAAAAAACAATAACCTTCAGTACCGGCAGCTCTTAAATGGGCGGAGGGTGCTAAGAATCACAGCTACGAAGACAGGCACATGGAATGTGAGAAGCATGTTTGAAGCAAGGAAGACACAGAATGTTGTCCGAGAAATGATTAGACTGGACGCAACTATCTTAGGAATAAGTGAGATGCGATGGATAGGAACTGTGAAGTGATTTGGTGCCCATACAATATATTATTCAGGCAACACCGGCAAAAACCACAGAAACGGTCTTGGAATCATTCTAACAAAGGAAGTAAATATGTCAGTGAAGAACTTTGTACCTCACTCAGACAGAGTCATGCTGCTTCAGTTAAAAGCAAGCCCAGTAGACGTAAACATTATACAGGTCTACGCCCCAACAGCAGATAAGAAGGTTAAAGTGATCGAAGACTTTTATGGTCAAATTACATCCGTCATGAAGTACACAAAAAACAACGAAATGACGATTGTACTAGGTGATTTCAACGCAAAGGTCGGGCAAAGAATCGTTGGCCAGCACGGATTCGGAACGAGAAACGTGACCGCCTTATAGAATTCTGCAAAGAAAATGATCTTATACTTACCAACCCCTTCTACCAACTACCCCCTAGGAGACTATATACATGGAAGTCGCCAGCCGACACACATACCAAGATAGTAAGGAACCAAATCGACTACATCACGATTAAAAAGAGATACCGTAATTCCGTCAAATCCATAAAAACATATCCTGGAGCAGACGAAAATTCTGATCACAACCCTTGAATGTGTAAACTTAAACTAAAACTAAAGAAAGTATGCAAAATTACACGTACACCAAGGTTGGACATGAGAAGAATAAATGATGGCACAGTTCAAGAAAGATTACAGAAATGCTTCGATGAAGGCGTAAATACTATAAAAGAAATATCGGAATCGGAAGGAAAATGGAAAGCAATAAAAAAATGCCTCTCAAAGATTCCTAAAACAAGTAAAGATAGCCAAACAAGAGTGGATGACACAAGATATTCTGAACCTAATGGAACAAAGAAGGAAAGTGAAACAAACAGACGGTACAAGTTACCGTGAAATAAACAAAGATATAAGGACCAAAATAAGAGAAGCCAAAGAAGGCTGGCTATCGGCCAAATGCCAAAAGCTAGACCGCATCCACGATCACTTCAAATTACATCGGAAAATTAAGGAAATGTTAGTAACGAAAAATAACACAAAAACAACGAGTCTGGCTGATAAGAACGGTAGACTGGTCACGGAAACTTCGCACAAACTAGAGGTATGGCAGGAATACATTGAAACCCTATTTAACGACACTTCTCGCTCAGAGCATCCCAATAACAATAACAACACGACAGAAAGTAGTCCAGAAATCACGAAATACGAAGTAAGGAAAGACATAGAACTAGCCAAGAATAATAAGTCCGCAGGTCCAGACAACGTCAACACCGAAATGTTAAAGGTAATGTGCAATGCGAACACTGGGAACGATTATCTAGACATTCTAACTGCTCTCTTTAATAATATCTATAACACCGGAAACATGCCAGAGGACTGGTTGCACTCCATATTCGTCACGATAACCAAGAAACCAACTGCAAGGAACTGCGACAAACACAGATTAATAAGCCTAATGAACCACATAGTTAAAACCTTTCTTAAAATCATACATGCTAGAATCTAACAAAAATGCGAAGAATATCTAGGTGAAAGTCAATTCGGCTTCAGGAACGTACTGGGAACAAGAGAGGCTATTTTTACAGTCCAGGTTCTGATTCAGAGATGCAGAGATATGGGCCGTGATGTACATGCCTGTTTCATAGATTTCTCCAAAGCCTTCGATAATGTACAGCACGATAAAATGATCGAGGTATTACAGGAAACAGGCATAGATACAAAAGACATCAGAATAATAGCCAACATGTATTGGAATCAGACAGCGTCTGTAAAAGTAGATGACAAGAATTCCGCAAAGATTAACATCCGCAGAGGCGTACGACAGGGATACGTATTATATCCGACTCTATTCAACCTGTATTCGGAGAAAATCTTCAGAACAGCGCTCAAAGACACCAACGAAGGCATCAAGATGAATGGGGAGCTTATAAACAACATCCGATACGCCGACGATACCATCATACTTGCTAGCAGTTTGGAAGGCTTACAAGAACTAATGACAAAGATTCACACCACTAGCTCGGAATATGGCCTCAAGCTCAACAAAAGCAAAACAAAACACATGCTAATAAGCCGAAATGCTTCAGATCCCAGCTTATTGATGCTAGATGGAGAGATCATCGAACGAGTAGAGAAGTACCCTTACCTGGGAACTATTGTCAACGACAACTGGGAGCACTCCGTAGAGTTGCACTGCAGAATAGAGAAGGCTAGAGCGGCAATTAATAAACTCAAAACAATGCTATGCAGCAGCGACCTGACATTACAGCTAAAGGTCCGAATGGTCAGATGTTACGTTTTCTCTGTTCTATTGTACGGCGCAGAAGCATGGACGCTAAAGGAAGCAACAGAAAAGAAAAGAAGATAGAGGCGTTCGAGCTCTGGGTATATAGAAAGCTGCTCCGCATATCCTGGCGGGATCACATTACGAATAAGGTGGTAATGCAAAGAATAGACATGCAGAGGCAAGTTCTGAGCACAATCAAGAAGATAAAAACTGGCTATCTTGGCCATATAATGAGAAACCAGAAATACCGCTTACTACAGCTGGTTCTGCAAGGAAGTGTAGATGGACACAGTGGACCAGGTAGAAGAAGAAACCTGGCTAGGAAACCTGAGGCAGTGGTTCTCGCTCACTTCCACACAACTTTTCAGACAGGCTGTAGATAGAACGGAAATTGTAACATCCCGAAGGGATAAGGCACGCAAAGAAGAAGAAGAAGTATGTTTTTGTGCGTAATTGGCAATTGGGGACAGAGGGATCGAAGTATTTTGATGCAATTAAGTGCAGTTTAATAATCTTCTGAGATGAATTAAATTCCCAAGCTACAAAATTCTAGCTTAATAATTACGGCTTTGGTAAATTTTTGAAATTTGAAAGTTCTTGTACGCTTTTTGCAATAACAGATGGACGGATGGACGAATTTTAATGAAACTTAGTGCAGCTTCAGAATCTTCCGAAACGAACTAAATTCTCAAATAACAAAACTGTAGCTTTATAAATTCGGCTTTGGAAAATTCTCGAAGTTTTAAAATTTTTGTGCGCGTTTTGTAATTACGAACAGACCATTCATCGTATTCTGATGAAACTTAGTAGAACTTGACAATCTTTTAAGGTGAACTAAACTTTTAAATTTCACAGCTGGAGCTTTATAAAGGCGGCTCTAATACATTTTTTAAATTTCTACATTTTTGTGCGCAATTAGCAATTACGGACAGAGGGATCAACGTATTTTGAAGAAATTAAGTGCAGCTTAATAATTTTCTGAGATGAACTAAGTCCCCAAGCTACAAAACTCTAACTTTGTAAATACAGTTTTGGTAAATTATTGAAATTTGAAAATTCTTATGCTCCATTTGAAACAACAGCCAGACGGATTGGCGAATTTGAATGGAACTTAGTTCAGCTTCAGAATCTTTCGAGATAAACTAAATTCCCAAATAACAAAACTATACCTGTAATTACGGCAATTAGCAATTACGGACAGAGGGATTAACGTATTCTATGAAATTATGTGCAGCTTATTAGCAATTAGCAGCGCAATTAGCAATTACGTACAGAGGGATCAACGTATTCTATGAAATTATGTGCAGCTTGGGGTACACAGAAGAAGCCTCTCCGAAGATTGCGCTGTCTCGCATGAGAACCACAATTGGGCGTACTCTGGAAACCTTGAACGTGTTCAACGGCTAATTCTTCTGGTCACCACCGGATCTACGATAAACGAAAATGAACATTGACGTTACAACAAGCCCGCCAAGGAGGCGTTTCTCAAGGCCATTCTTGGTTACGATTTCAATTAATATTGAAGGAATTTCTAGTCTCAAGGAAGTTTTATTGGCGGACATTGCAAGCAAACATAATGCAACGTGCTTCTGGTACAGGAGACCCATCGAGGAATCACGCGGAACAGACCAAGGGTGGCTGGCATGAGGATGGTTGTTGAGAGACCACATGATCAGTATGGGAGGGCCATTTTTGTCAAGCCTGGTGTTTACGTCATCTCCACCTCCATGACAGATTTAGATAATATCGAGCTGCTGACCATCCGTACTCCATATTTTTCAGTGACGTCAGTGTACAAACCCCCGGATGTGAAGTTCAAGTTCTCAAACCCGAACGATTTCCGCCAGCAGGACATAACGCATAACATAAATTTGTCATCGGCGACTTCAACTGCAAAAGCTTGGCCTGAGGCAACAGTGAAACGGATGAGAATGGGGCAGAGCTCGAAAAGTGGGCCGAAACCAACAAACTGCAAATAATACACCATCCCAAACTCCCACCCTCCTTCCACAGTGGCTGCTGGAGACGAGGATATAACCCCGACAACATCTTCGTGAGTTCAAGGGTGGCGGCACAATGCGAAAAGAGCATCGGAGAACCAATATCGCGAACCCAACATAGACCGTTAATATGTTCCATTAGCGCCGTGGTAAAACCAGAGGATGTACCCTTCAAAAGACGCTTTAATTTCAGGAAGGCTAATTGGAACAAGTTCAGCAAAGACCTCGATGTAGAGATAGCGAGAATCGCTCCTCATCCAGAGATGTACGAAGCATTCTTAAAACTGGTTGGGAAGGCCTCAAGGAAAAACATTCCCAGAGGCTGTCGCACCGAGTACATCCCTGCTCTATCTGGAGATGCGAAATCCCTTCTTTCACGCTACCAAGAATTGTACGACGCAGACCCCTTTGCCGAGGAAACATCTGAGGCCGGAGAAATACTGATGGCAAAAATGGCAGAGGACCGAACGGCCAGGTGGTGTAACATGCTAGAAAACCTAGATATGAAGGTCAACAGCAGACGAGCATGGAAGTCCCTAAAAAACCTGAGTGGTGACGCCACAAAACCAGTTCTGAACTTTATTCCAGTCACTTCAGATCAAGTAGCCACCCAACTGTTATTGAATGGTAAAACAAAGGGCAAGAAGTCAAAAGAGCACATTAGCAGGGACCTGGAGCATAAGAACAACTCCCTCGGTGCCCCTTTTTTCATGACAGAACTTGTGGCTGGGATTAAAGGGATGAAAGTCAACCGAGCGGCGGGCGTGGACGATCTGAGGGCAGAACAGATCAAGAACTTTGGACCATAGACCCTGCAATGGCTCCTTAATATGTTCAACGTATATGTCCCGCAACTGAAGATCCCCAAATAATGGAGGAAGGCTCGTGTGGTCGCGTTACTGAAACTTGGCAAGTAACCGACTGACTCTAAGAACTTTAGGCCCGCGTCCCTTCTTTGCCAACTCTTCAAACTGCTGGAACGACTGCTAATTCTAAACCGAACAGCGGAGATTTTGAATGCCAAGATTATCGAACAGCAGGCCGGCTTTCGTCCAGGGAAATCATGCTGTGACCAAATCCTCAACCTAACTCAGCACGTAGAGGATGGTTTTGAGAGAAGGGAGATTACTGGAGTGACGTTCATCGATTTGACAGCCGCTTATGAAACTGTCAACCACAGGAGGCTGTTAAGAAAGCTTTATGAGAATATAGGCTCTAACAAAAGACTATAGGCTCACTATGGTCATCGATATATTCCTCCAGAATAGGAGATTTTATGTTTCACTCGAAAACAAGAATAGCAGATGGGGGTCCAGAAGAATTGACTGCCGCAAGGCAGTGTCCTGTCCCCACTCTTGTACAACGTGTACATGAACGTCCAGCCAATTCCTGACAATGTAAGGCAATTCATCTATGCCGATGATACAGCTGTAGCGGCCCAGGGCACCGAGTTTATCGAGGTGGAGGAGAAGTTGGAGGTCGCCCTTGAGGAAGTGGAAATCTATTAATAGAAAAACCACCTAAAGCCGAATACCAGCAAGACTCAGGTCTGCACCTTCGCCTAAAAAACAAAGAAGCACGACGGGAGCTCGAGATACATTGGCGAGGCGAACGACTGGAGCACTGCCCGACGCCGAGATACCTGGGAGTGACCCTGGACCGTACTCTGTCCGTCAGACAACACTGCATCAATACTAAAGGCAAAGTTAGTGCGCGTAATAACATATTGCGAAAACTCACAGGCACAGCATGAGGAACTCAACCAGAAACGCTCAGAAGCTCGGCTTTGGAACTTTGTGTGTCCACTGCGGAATGCGCCGCACCGGTTTGGGCAGCTTCAGCTCACGCGTAACATGTGGACGTCGCTATCAACGAGACAACAAGAATCATTATAGGCTGCCTAAAGCCAACTTATTAGCGTGGCAACTTATTAGCAAGTTTGTATCCACTTATTAGCGTGGCACCCCCATCTGTGCGAGGAGCCATCGCCACTGACGCTGAAAGGACAAAACAGGAAACCTATGCTCGCCATCTTCTGCACCAACACGAGCCAGCCCGTCGACGCCTAAGATCAAGGTAGAGCTTCATGGCAAGATCACACACTCTCAAAGGGTCCATAGAAAATAACCGTATCACTAGGTGGACCTAACTACCTAACTACAATACCTAACTACACGGGAACCTCCAAGAGAAGAAATGGCCCCAGGCAAACACCTCCCTTTTCCGGTATGGAAATCCCTAAATCGGCTCAGGACAGGAGTGGCAAGGTGCAAGACAAATCTGTTGAGGTGGGAATGTCTGAGAACGACGATGTGCTGTGTGCGTGTGGTCAGCCACAGGATATGAGCCACATACTGGTCTGCCCACAAATGGAAGAAGGATTCACGCACGAAGATTTAATTTTATGTAACGACAAGGCTATTGCAGCCGCTATTTTTTTGAAAGATGTCGTATGAGCCGGACACGGAAAGTAAGTATGTGCAGCTTAATAATCTTCTGAGATGAGATACATTCCCAAGCTAGAAAACTCTAGTTTTGTTAATACGGCTTTGGTAAATTTTTGAAATTTGAAAATTCTTGTACGCCTTTTGCAATAACAGACAGACGGTTTGACCAATTTTAATGAAACTTAGAGCAGCTTCAGAATATTTCGAGGTGAACTAAATTCCCAAATAAGAAAACTGTAGCTTTGTAAATACTTTGTAATCTCGACTAGTTCAAACCCCTATAACTACATAAGTAGTGCTTCCACTTAGGTACAATTACCACTAGTCGATGCAGTTTTGTCTCTAGTTTAGTTTGATACCAAAACGCGCACTATGAACTCAATAGCCTTTAAGTTATGTTTAAACAAAGTTTACGTAATTCTCAAGCTAAAAATCGCAAAAACTAGTTTGTCAAATCTCGACAAGTTCAAACCGCTATGACTACTTAAGTCGTATTTCTATATAGTTATAATTACTACTACTCGATGCAGTTTTGTTTCCTATTTAATTTGATACGAAAACGCACAATATGGACTCATTAGTCTTCGAGCTATGTTTAAACAAAATTTACTTGATTTTCAAGCTAAAAATCTCAAAAACTAGTTTGTAAAATCTCGACTAGTTCAAACCGCTATAACTACTTAAGTTGTCTAACTATATATCTACAATCAAGACTATTCGATATAGTTTTGCTTCTTATTTAGTTTGATAGCAAAACGTTGACTATGATTTGGATAGTCTTCAATTTATATTTAAACAATATTTAAAACTCGACTAGTTCAAACCGCTATAACTACTTAAGTCGTGTTTCTATATAGTTATAATTGCTTCTCATCGATGCATTTTTGTTTCTTATTTCGTGTGATACCAAAACGCACACTATGGACTCATTAGTCTTCAAGTGATGCTTAAACAGAATTTACTTGATTTTCAAGCTAAAAATCTCAAAAACAGGTTTGTTAAATTTCGACTAGTTCAAACCGGTATAACCACATATGTTGAGTTACTATATAGCTACAATTTATACGAGTCGATGCAGTTTTGTTTCTAGTTTAGTATGATACTAAAACGCTCAATTGAAACTATAGTCTTTAAGTTATGTTTCAATAAAATTTACTTGATTTTCAAGCCGAAAATCACCAAAACTAGTTAGTCAAATGTGCACTGGCTAAAACCGCTATAACTACTTAAGTTAAGTAACATTATAGTTACAATTAATACTAGTCGATGCAGCTTTGTTTCTGTTTTCGTTTGATACCAAAACGCTAACTACAAACTATACAGTCATCAAGTTAGGTGTAAACAAGGTTTACTTGTTTTTTAAGCTAAAAATCTGAAAAACTAGTCTATCAAAGCTCGACTGGTATATACCGCTAAAACTACTGACGTTGTCTAACTGCGTAATTGAAAATAATTTTAGTTGATACAGTTTTGTTTCTTATTAGTATGATACCAAAACGCTCACTTTAAACTAAATAGTCTTCAAGTTATGTTTAAACAAAGTTTATTTGATGTTCAAGCCGAAAATTTCGAAAACTAAACTATCAAATTTTCACTGCGTCAAACCGCTATAACTACTGAAGTTGTCTAACTATATAGTTAGAGTTAATACCATTCGATAGAGTTTTGCTTCTTATTTAGTTAGACACCAAAACGCTCACTACAAACTAAATAGTCTTCAAGTTATGGTGAAACAAAGTTTACTTGATTTTCAAGCGAAAAATTTCGAAAACTTGTTTGTCAAATCCCGACTGCTTCAAACCTCTATAACTACTTATTAAAATAATATATGTCTGAACAATTGAGTTGTTTGCCTTTTAGTTCTGGATTATTTTGGTGCCGAAAGCTTCGATGTAGTCTTATAATTCAAGTAGTTATACTACCTCAAAGTTAGACTTGTCAAATTATTGGGTTTCATCTACAAATTTCGACAGTTTTTGAATTTTGAAACATTTAGTTTATTGAAAATACATATAGGGTTATATATCGATTAAGGTTACATAATAAGGACAAAATTCAGTCTTAAGTTAACTAGCGAGGATTAAGTCAATTTAAGACAAAACAATATTTAGTCTTAACTAATATAGCAATCAAAGTTGTCTATACTCGAACTGGCGGGAAAATGCAGCTGCGCCGAGGTATGAGGGGCAAATAGTTTTAGTTAAGAAATATACGTCGATTTTTAAAATAAGGACAACTAAACACCGCGCACTCGAAATAAAGTGTGGGTATGCGCAGATCAATGCTAAAGTCGTCGAGACGAGATACATTCTCTCGCCGGTACGAGTACAACTATAGTTCATTTTTTTAAGAATGCAGGACAGGGAAGATAGGGATTATTTGACCTTGTTCTCTGATTGGCTTAAATCGAGGAGAAGTTCACATCGTCGATATTTACTTCTCCATCTCTCTCTTTTCACATAGATTTGCAGTCACTGGCGTAGAATTTGGTGACATGTAATATAATTCTACAAATAATTTATAATATAATAGAACGTTAAATTATAGTACGGCTAATAAGTACTATATTATACAATATGTATTATACATAATTTAATATTCAATTTAAAGACAAAAAAAAATTAACTCCAAGTATATTTTTTTCGTACGCCAATGCATGAGCTTCCCCGATGAGCTTTTAGTTGTCATTGGCTGCCGTGTCAATTCACGGTTGACCTTTTTACGGTTAGTTATGCGCATGCGCGTCCGTCATGTTTAAAGGGCGGGAATTTGAAAGTTTCGGTCAAATTTTGTTATTTTCATTGGTTATACATCAATGCCCGAAAAACATGGCGAAAAATGTCACATGCGGACAAAACAAAAAGTGTGAAAAGATCTATTGACAAAATATGTCAAATCTTGACTAGGTTTGTCCAGTTTGTTCTAATCTTGTTATTATTCACGAATAATTTCTGCAATTTTCAACAAAATCTGTTCGTCTGTTCGCTTTTTTCAAGAAATAAATTGCGCGCCTTTCAAGAAAATTGTAAAACTAGTCAAGTTAATATTTGCAAAGTTGTAATTTTGGTAATTTCCGGTTTGCAAATTTGATACCTTTCAGGGCATTAAAAGAGACTTTCAAGAATAATTCCTGAAATTTTGATCAAAATCTGTTCGTCCGTTCGCTTTTTACCGAAAATAAATTCCGCGACTTGCAAGAAAATTTTGTAAAACTAGTCCAGTTAATATTTGCAAAGTTGTAATTTCGGTAATTTTCAGTTTGCTAATTTGAAACTTTTCACGGAATTAAAACAAACTTTCAAGAATAATTCCTGAAATTTTGATAAAAATCCGTTCGTCTGTTCGCTTTTTACAGAAAATAATTTAACCGTTTTAAGACCGTTCAGACTTTTAAGACCGTTTAAGCTTGGCATTAAATAGACCTTTTTACAGTTAGTTAGGCGCATGTGCGTCCGTCATGTTTAAAAGGCTGGAATTTAAAAGTTTCGGGCACATTTTGTTATTTTCATTGGTTATGTGTCAAAAAGTGCTCGAAAAACATCGCGGAAATTGATACACGCGCACAAAAAAAAATTAACTATGAAAAGGTCTATTGTCAACTGATCTGTTTGTATCATTTAGATTTATTATGTTTTTCTTCATTTATTTGTTTATATTTTATTACTATTGTTGCCATTTGGTGTATTTATTAGATATTCTATCAAACCAGTAATAAGTTACCAATTTTATATTCAAGTAACTATATTTGAATCTAGCGCCAAATTTTGTAACTAGATTGAACATTTGTCATAGTGTAAATCAGGTATCTAGTTACTGCATTCTTAAAAAAATGGACTATAGGTAGTTATAATCAGCTCTATTCGAAGCAGTTTTGTTTCTAGTTTAGTCGGATGTAAAAAGTCTTAAAATAGAGTAGTTAGTCTTTGTGTTACATGTTTAAATAAAAACTACTTGGTTTTGAAGTTAAATATGTCAACAACAAATTTTCTATTCTTTAGTAGTTAAACTACTTATGTCTAGACAATATAAACTAGTCTCTTTACTTTTATTTCTAGTTTGTCTAGATGCTAAATTCGTGACTGTAGCCTTATTATTAATAAGAATACAGCGAGTCAAAGTCAAACTAGTCGTTTCTATTTAAATCTGTTGATCTAGTTTGGGCTGTTCTATATAATCTTATTTCTTGTTATAAGTAATCTAAATAAGTAGTCTGAAGTTTAATGAAATCCTAAATATTAAAATAGCAACCAATAAAAATAAACGTAAATTTGCAACAAGAAGTAATAAGGAACAAGCGAAGCAAAAAAGCAATTTTTGCCATTTTCCACGAGGGAAAACTTCCCTCGGCTTGCAAACTTAACCTGTGCAAACTTTATGCACTGTGTTCCGTGTAAACAGCGCAAAATAAACGCTCGCTCGCAAAAAAAAGACGCGAAATTTTTTATTATTATATTTAAATTTTATGTCTCCGGGAGAGTTCGCGAAATTGCAACAATTTCTCCTACCCCCGTGTGATTTACCCCCGTCGCTTAAACACTTTTACGACCCCTTGCATAAAACTTCCCGCGAATTTATCACCCTGACATCTTGCAAACATTATTCATACAACAGAAACGGAATTGTTAGTTTCTACATATTTCAAATTTGAACTATTAACAAATTTGAACAATTAAGTTTAAATGGTCAAACTTATAGGTTAAGTCAAATTTTAGGTTAAACTGTCAAATTTAGAGGTTAAACTGTCAAAATTGGGGGTTAAGCTATAACATTTTTAGGTTAAGTCATCAAATTTCGAGGTTAAGCTATCAAATTTACAGGTTAAGCTGTCAAATTTAGAGGTTAAGCTATCAAATTTACAGGTTAAGCTGTCAAATTTAGAGGTTAAGATGTTAAATTTGGCGGTTAAGCTGTAAAATTTTTAGTTTAAGCTGTCAAATTTGGAGGTTAAGCTGTCAATTTCCGGGGTTAAGCTGTAAAATCGTTAGACTAACTGTCAAATTTCGAGGTTAAGCTGTCAAATTTGAAAGATAAACTGTAAAATTTGATACTTACTAGTCTGACTCAAATATTACAAATACTCGTTCAAACTTGACGTACGTAGCTAATCAAAGTTACAGTCTTCTTATTTCAGTCCTACCGTTTTCGCTTTTATGGAGAAACTAATGTCTCGTCCTTTATATTTCCTCGTCTGTGCAAAAATACAAATACTAATAAAACTCTCACGTACGGGGGAAGGCCATTACGGCAAAGCTCTCCTACATATGTTTTCTGCACGAGAGAAAAATGTCTTCCTCGCTTTTGTTTTTAAACATTTATAAGATTGCACGAGGCCCCAAAAGTTTATTGCAAAAAATATCCCGGAATTATTACCCGCATTTGCGAATGAAATTACATATATCCTTTTAGTTGTCTAAATATATTGCTGCACTAGACAGTATTAGAATTTAGTATTAAGTTAACCACAGAAAATTAATTAAATGAAAAATATCAACTAACTAAGTAGCAACTAGGTTATAATTAGCACTAGTCAATACAGTTTTGTTTGTAGTTTAGTTTGATACCAAAACGCTAATTGTGTGAGTATTTGTCTAGGAGTTATATTTAAAGAAAGTTTTCTTAGTTTTCAAAGTGGAAATCTTTAAAAATGTTATGGTTAAACTCGACTAGTTCAAACCGTTATAACTAGATAAATAAAGCCGCTGGGTGTTAGAAATTTGTGTCAGTTTATTCAGTTTGGTTTCTAGTTGCGTAGGGTGGTAAGAAATGGTCGATATCTTTGTTATTAGTTCAAGGGTGGGAAGTCTAAGTAAGATTAGTAAAATAAGTGGAAATATCTTGAATTTTCGATAAATCTTGGCTATCTGGTGGAGATATTTTCGCGTTTGATTTGGTCCGGGCGGAAAATAGAGTCGGCAAATATTTATCGATAAAAGTAAATCAGGACGTCGTGTAAATCCGCACGAAAGCCAGAAATAAAGTGCGCAGAGAAAAAGATCCCGCCGCTATATGCGCCCTTATTTCCCGCACTAAACTCTATCTCCGCAATTTACACCCTAAAACTAATCCGGACGGGATCAATTACGCCTCTATCTAGTCCAGTTTTATCTCTAATCCGCAAAAAAACCTAAATCTAATTTCGCAGCGCGGAGCGAAGCAAAGCGCGAATAATTGAAATAGTTTAACTTAATTCCAGTTTTTTAGTCTAATCCAAACAAACGGAATCCAATTTGTGCGGGGAATTAACGGACGTAATCGAGTTTTGAGGTTTTCTTCTCTAAATTTTTACCTCGATCGGGTCTCGCTCTTTTTTCTCCTTCTTCGAGGGACGGACGACATTAGCGCAAATTTCCCCAGCGACCGACGCATCTCACTTCACTCGCAATATCTGAACTAGTTTTACGGCATTTCACCGTCTGTGTGAGAAACCTCCGCACTAAATCCATTATAACAACAAATAAAATTAAAAGAAAATTCCATTTGATTCAACAAGATTCAATCACATCTGACTGAACAGGCAAGATTAGACAGACAAGACTAGACAGACAAGACTAGACAGACAAGACTAGACAGACAAGACTAGACAGACAAGACTAGACAGACAAGACTAGACAGACAAGACTAGACAGACAAGACTAGACAGACAAGACTAGACAGACAAGACTAGACAGACAAGACTAGACAGACAAGACTAGACAGACAAGACTAGACAGACAAGACTAGACAGACAAGACTAGACAGACAAGACTAGACAGACAAGACTAGACAGACAAGACTAGACAGACAAGACTAGACAGACAAGACTAGACAGACAAGACTAGACAGACAAGACTAGACAGACAAGACTAGACAGACAAGACTAGACAGACAAGACTAGACAGACAAGACTAGACAGACAAGACTAGACAGACAAGACTAGACAGACAAGACTAGACAGACAAGACTAGACAGACAAGACTAGACAGACAAGACTAGACAGACAAGACTAGACAGACAAGACTAGACAGACAAGACTAGACAGACAAGACTAGACAGACAAGACTAGACAGACAAGACTAGACAGACAAGACTAGACAGACAAGACTAGACAGACAAGACTAGACAGACAAGACTAGACAGACAAGACTAGACAGACAAGACTAGACAGACAAGACTAGACAGACAAGACTAGACAGACAAGACTAGACAGACAAGACTAGACAGACAAGACTAGACAGACAAGACTAGACAGACAAGACTAGACAGACAAGACTAGACAGACAAGACTAGACAGACAAGACTAGACAGACAAGACTAGACAGACAAGACTAGACAGACAAGACTAGACAGACAAGACTAGACAGACAAGACTAGACAGACAAGACTAGACAGACAAGACTAGACAGACAAGACTAGACAGACAAGACTAGACAGACAAGACTAGACAGACAAGACTAGACAGACAAGACTAGACAGACAAGACTAGACAGACAAGACTAGACAGACAAGACTAGACAGACAAGACTAGACAGACAAGACTAGACAGACAAGACTAGACAGACAAGACTAGACAGACAAGACTAGACAGACAAGACTAGACAGACAAGACTAGACAGACAAGACTAGACAGACAAGACTAGACAGACAAGACTAGACAGACAAGACTAGACAGACAAGACTAGACAGACAAGACTAGACAGACAAGACTAGACAGACAAGACTAGACAGACAAGACTAGACAGACAAGACTAGACAGACAAGACTAGACAGACAAGACTAGACAGACAAGACTAGACAGACAAGACTAGACAGACAAGACTAGACAGACAAGACTAGACAGACAAGACTAGACAGACAAGACTAGACAGACAAGACTAGACAGACAAGACTAGACAGACAAGACTAGACAGACAAGACTAGACAGACAAGACTAGACAGACAAGACTAGACAGACAAGACTAGACAGACAAGACTAGACAGACAAGACTAGACAGACAAGACTAGACAGACAAGACTAGACAGACAAGACTAGACAGACAAGACTAGACAGACAAGACTAGACAGACAAGACTAGACAGACAAGACTAGACAGACAAGACTAGACAGACAAGACTAGACAGACAAGACTAGACAGACAAGACTAGACAGACAAGACTAGACAGACAAGACTAGACAGACAAGACTAGACAGACAAGACTAGACAGACAAGACTAGACAGACAAGACTAGACAGACAAGACTAGACAGACAAGACTAGACAGACAAGACTAGACAGACAAGACTAGACAGACAAGACTAGACAGACAAGACTAGACAGACAAGACTAGACAGACAAGACTAGACAGACAAGACTAGACAGACAAGACTAGACAGACAAGACTAGACAGACAAGACTAGACAGACAAGACTAGACAGACAAGACTAGACAGACAAGACTAGACAGACAAGACTAGACAGACAAGACTAGACAGACAAGACTAGACAGACAAGACTAGACAGACAAGACTAGACAGACAAGACTAGACAGACAAGACTAGACAGACAAGACTAGACAGACAAGACTAGACAGACAAGACTAGACAGACAAGACTAGACAGACAAGACTAGACAGACAAGACTAGACAGACAAGACTAGACAGACAAGACTAGACAGACAAGACTAGACAGACAAGACTAGACAGACAAGACTAGACAGACAAGACTAGACAGACAAGACTAGACAGACAAGACTAGACAGACAAGACTAGACAGACAAGACTAGACAGACAAGACTAGACAGACAAGACTAGACAGACAAGACTAGACAGACAAGACTAGACAGACAAGACTAGACAGACAAGACTAGACAGACAAGACTAGACAGACAAGACTAGACAGACAAGACTAGACAGACAAGACTAGACAGACAAGACTAGACAGACAAGACTAGACAGACAAGACTAGACAGGCAAGACTAGACAGACAAGACTAGACAGACAAGACTAGACAGACAAGACTAGACAGACAAGACTATACAGGCAAGACTAGACAGACAAGACTAGACAGACAAGACTAGACAGACAAGACTAGACAGACAAGACTATACAGGCAAGACTAGACAGACAAGACTAGACAGACAAGACTAGACAGACAAGACTAGACAGACAAGACTAGATAGACAAGACTAGACAGACAAGACTAGACAGACAAGACTAGACAGACAAGACTAGACAGACAAGACTAGACAGACAAGACTAGACAGACAAGACTAGAGAGACAAGACTAGACTGACAAGACTAGACAGACAAGACTAGACAGACAAGACTAGACAGACAAGACTAGACAGACAAGACTAGACAGACAAGACTAGACAGACAAGACTAGACAGACAAGACTAGACAGACAAGACTAGACAGACAAGACTAGACAGACAAGACTAGACAGACAAGACTTGACAGACAAGACTAGACAGACAAGACTAGACAGACAAGACTAGACAGACAAGACTAGACAGACAAGACTAGACAGACAAGACTAGACAGACAAGACTAGACAGACAAGACTAGACAGACAAGACTAGACAGACAAGACTAGACATACAAGACTAGACAGACAAGACTAGACAGACAAGACTAGACAGACAAGACTAGACAGACAAGACTAGACAGACAAGACTAGACAGACAAGACTAGACAGACAAGACTAGACAGAAAAGACTAGACAGACAAGACTAGACAGACAAGACTAGACAGACAAGACTAGACAGACAAGACTAGACAGACAAGACTAGACAGACAAGACTAGACAGACAAGACTAGACAGACAAGACTAGACAGACAAGACTAGACAGACAAGACTAGACAGACAAGACTAGGCAGACAAGACTAGACAGACAAGACTAGACAGACAAGACTAGACAGACAAGACTAGACAGACAAGACTAGACAGACAAGACTAGACAGACAAGACTAGACAGACAAGACTAGACAGACAAGACTAGACAGACAAGACTAGACAGACAAGACTAGAAAGACAAGACTAGACAGACAAGACTAGACAGACAAGACGAGACAGACAAGACTAGACATACAAGACTAGACAGACAAGACTAGACAGACAAGACTAGACAGACAAGACTAGACAGACA